>SZWC01008245.1:38756-59325 GCA_023375785.1 Penium margaritaceum
TACGCACGCACGCACGCACGCACGCACGCACGCACGCACGCACACCTGCAACGAGCCGAGGCGCACGTAGAGGTCCGAGAGCGCTTTGCCGTGCGCCGCCGACGTCCGACACACCTGCAGCGCCTCCAGCGCCTGCGGCCAAGCAAAACGCGGCCACCGGCGTTTCGACAGCAGGGAGGAAAGAGGATAAGTCACCGAAAGATGTCAGAACGATTTTCCAAGCGTCTCAAGGAGGACACAGCGGGGCAATGGCTCACTCACCAGAGGCCAACACTTAGTGCTTCAAACATCACGACTGAGCCGAGGCACACACAAAGGTCCGACAGTGTTTTGCTGTGCCAGCCGCGTGCGAGCAACACACCTGCAGATGTGTCGCACAGTGCGGCACACCTGCAGATGTGTCGCACAGTGCAACACACCTGCAGATGTGTCGCACAGTGCAACACACCTGCAGATGTGTCGCACAGTGCAACACACCTGCAGATGTGTCGCACAGTGCAACACACCTGCAGATGTGTCACACTATGCGACACACCTGCAGCAACGACTCCACGTGACCAAGCCTGCTCATTGCCTGACATGCCAGCCCAGTGAAGGGCTGTGCAACAGCGCTGGAGGACTGTCAGGACGACCAATCATAAGACTGTCCAGACGACCAATCAGAAGACTGTCCAGACATCCAATCAGAAGACTGTCCAGACATCCAATCAGAAGACTGTCCAGACGACCAATCAGAAGACCGTCCAGACAACCAATCAGAAGACTGTCCAGATGACCAACCAGAAGACTGTCCGGATGACCAATCATAAGACTGTCCAGATGACCAATCAGAAGACTGTCCAGAAGACCAATCAGAAGACTGTCCAGATGACCAATCAGAAAACTGTCCAGACGACCTATCAGAAGACTGTCCAGGAGACCAATCAGAAGACTGTCCAGGAGACCAATCAGAAAACTGTCCAGATGACCAATCAGAAGACTTTCCAGACGACCAATCGGAAGACTGTCCAGAAGACCGATCAGAAGGCTGTCCGGACGACCAATCAGAAGACTGTCCAGATGACCAATCAGAAGACAGTCAGGATGGAGAAGCAGAGATTTGTCCAGATGACCAAT
Source organism: Penium margaritaceum (assembly GCA_023375785.1). Taxonomy (NCBI): domain Eukaryota; kingdom Viridiplantae; phylum Streptophyta; class Zygnematophyceae; order Desmidiales; family Peniaceae; genus Penium; species Penium margaritaceum. The sequence continues at coordinate 39,873 of SZWC01008245.1, forward strand.
CAGAAGACAGTCAGGATGGAGAAGCAGAGATTTGTCCAGATGACCAATCAGAGGACATTCCAGAAAACAGATTACAAGGCTGTCCCGATGGTCGTTTGCAGCACCGCCCAGATCACAGATCGGAGGACCATCCTGACGACCGGAATGGGACACAGACAGACCACTATGGCAAATACAAAAACTTCAGTCTTAGACGTTTAGCAAAACGTTGAACATTTGACCATCCAGATGAACGCAACGGGACACAGAAGAACCGCTTTGGCAAAGCATCGGAAGCACAGACATCCAGCCACCTCCCGCCCTTCCCACCGACCTGATCCTTGGAAATCTTGCCGAGGCGATCGATGAGTTCCATGAGCCCATAGTTGATGGCGCTGAAGAGCACAAAGCTGTCCTGCAGAAGATTCTCCAGCACCACGTGCATCACACCCGCCGCGCCCGCCACGTCCTTCCCGGAAGCTTCCCTCCCCGTCACCACCGCCGCTACCCAATCCGCACAAGCGTTGCCGCTCTGCACCACGCACTCCTGCAGCTGCTGCAGCGACTGGATCTGCTTCGTCAGGTCTGCTGCACCCAGCTGTGCCCAGTACTGCGCTCCGAGGCCGCTGCCGCTCTGCATTCCTGTTCCTGAAGCAGCAGAGGCGGCAGGGTTGCCTGCTCCTTCCTGCTGTTGCTGCTGCGACGACTGCTTCGCAGCGGAACCAGACCCAGACAGTGGCACAAATCGTGCGCAAGCAAGCCGCTGCAGCAGCAGCTTGGCATATGCGCGCGCTGCGGCAGTGGCTGCACCATCTGCTTGGCTAGAAGAGGAGGAAGAGGAGGAGGGGAGAAGAGTTTTGGAGAGGTGGAGAAGGTCAAGGGAGGGTCTGCCGCTTCTGTCGTGTGTCCGCAGCAGCAACTGCGCCGTCTCCCTTTCCCTCTGAGGAGCGCATGTGCGAAGGAAACCATGAAGAAGTAACAGACCTGCAACAAGGGGTGGATCAATTGCGTGAAAAACAACAAGGGGAGGATCAGTTGCATGAAAACAGAACAAGAACTTCTTAGGAAAAAGTGCTTGGAAAACGGGTCAAAGAGGAGAGGTCCATTTGCTTTGGATCCCCTGCTGGACTCTTTTGAACCAGGCGGATGTGGAGTCAGCTCACTAAAGGCAGATGCAAAATCAAAGTGCCCTGAGAGAATATGGTTGCTTATCCTGTTAAAATTCATCCCCAGGATATAAAAGTCACGATAATCTTGCTTCGATGATGTATCTTTATCTTATCATGCCTGGTACAGCGACAATCTCATCTATATCCCCGCAATAGTTACCCTACTTCCTGGGCGGTCAAAACTCCTTATGAGGTGAGATCTCAGTTGGGCAGAATAACGTGCTAGATTTACCAAAATACTCGTGGATGCAGCAAAACGACAACGATAATGTGTGATAATTTGCATTTACTGCGATAATTCTGTCCAAAATCTATCCCAATCGAAGAAGACACCCCAAGGACCCGATAAATTGGCAAACAATAATCATCCTTCGGATTGGAAACCGGTTGGCAGTGAGCTTAGGCGATGGCTGTCCGCCCCACAAAAGCCAACAGAGAGACGGACGCACAGCCAAAGGATTCCTCCGTCGCCGAATCCACACCTTCGCTCAAAGAGTATGAGCCCAACAAAAACCAAATTGGTGATTGGTCGTCATCAGCTTCACGAGCCATCATCGACGCCAGTCCGAGACGAACGACAACCAGGTCCTTCCTAATCCACCTCTACAGCACAGAGGACAGCGAGGCTTCTGACGGAGTGAAGCCAAACAGCCTTAGCAGAGGTCCAAGCAGGCCCGTCTGATCTCACCTTGACCGATCGTCCCCGCGGATTCCCAGGTAGGACTTGCGTGCTCTTTGGAGGCACGCGCAATGACACGCACAAACCTCATGGACTGGCATCGAGATTTTGGAGGCTCAGCCTGAACCGTTAGAGAGAAGGTAGAGAACTGCTTTGCAGGACCTCTGTTGAGCCGGTTCTCCAGAGGTCCGAGGACCCAGTGCCCGTGCATCTGCCGCACTTGAAGTCCAAGGGCAATGCCTGGATTCATCCTTTATGGAGAACGAGACTAAGAGTCCGCTTGAAAGACGGACTTGGATCTGGTAGAGCTACTGTCCCCCTGAACTACTGAACACTTTGCATCACGTTTAAAATTTTTCAGCTTGTTAGAAAGACGACGACCTCACGTCCCGGAGAGCTTTTGCCCCTTGAAGTGCGGAGCCCGACCAATTCCCTCGGGCAGAATTGTCGAGGGTTCTAGCGAGGAATTGCCATGAATTCTGGCAAAAGCTTTTCAAGCATTGTGGGGAGGAACCCATGGCATTCTGGCATAGGTTCTCATGGTGCTCATGAAAAGCCATCGTCCCACGATTTTACACAAATTGTCACACGTTCTCACTTAGATCTTGAAGCATGTCAAAACGAATTTCTGGAGCATTCAATCCTTCTCGCTCGAATTGATCGAGCAGTCTGGCTTGCTTTACTTCGAGACTAGTGGGTTCCAAATCGTCCTCTTCCAACCTCCCGATGACCACCTTTGAGAGAGGCCTCAGGGCACCAAAGGGTCCAAACCCTTTGCCCCTTGTACAGAGAAAAACAAAATCGGTCGCCTGCGCCTACGACTTGAAACGCCAGGGGTGCCACCTGTGCGTCCAGGGAGTCTGCAAGCAAAACGTTCCCTGCTTACCTCTGAGAGAGCCCTCGAGGCTCATGTGCCCACTCATCCTCCTCCCCAGAACGTCCAGAAACTGCCACACATGGTCCTCTGACGTCAACGCGTCCGTCAGCACCTCCAGCACGCTTCCGTGGCTCTCCATCTCCTGCCGCGCCACCTCAGCAGAGATGCGAAGCTGCTCGGAAGCTTCCCCGCCATTGGGCCTCGACGAATGTGGTTTGGAATTGGTGCCGGTGGCTGTGCGAACCAGATCCTCGATGACGTCAGCATCCTCTCCAGGAAGCACGACGAGACGCGCGAGCTGGCCGCCGCTGCCGCTGCTGCTCGCCATGACCGCAGTGAAGCAGGGGAGAAACGAATGGCGAGTCGCCGAGCGCGGCTCCTGGTTCGCTCTCCGACTGGCCGATGCAGATCTTCCTCTGGTGCTCTACGGGTAAGTAATTTTTCTATGGGCTGCTTTTTTTTCCCAGGGGCAGATTGCTGAAGTGAGAAAACGAAAACTGAGAGGCGGTAACCGGATAGCGATCACTTGTCAGTGATTATCCCCGCGTAGTCAAATAGTCAAGCAAAAGCGGAGGGAGTGAGCCCCTAAGTGCGCCAGGTGGTGTTGCTGCTGCGATTGACTGACTGCTCTGGTGCCTCGATTGTCGTTGCTGACTGATTATTCCACGGCTGCTGTGCATGCACAGCTGCTTGGTTGGTGCTGCGACTGACTTCGCACTTGCTTGATTGGTTCTGCAAAGTCACTTGTTCACCTGCTTGAATCCTCCTGCTCCGGCATGAATGAGTGCTTCACCGCCCCTGCAGCTGGCGATACACGTGCCGAGCTGCTGCTTCGTAGCTGCTTCGTCGATGCTTTTTTTATGCGTGTAGAGCTCTGGGCGTGCTGTCTGTATGCCTTTCTCTAGTGAGAAGTGTCCTAAGTTCCGGTGTTGCACTTCACTTCCTCTGTATTGAGAAGTTCACCAAAGCACAGATGAAGTTCGATTTCGACGTGAAGAGCCGTGGGACGTTACGGATTGACAAGACACCAGCACTGCAGCTCCAAGCTCCAAATCAAGGCAGCCGGCGCGAACGCGGGCCACATTCGGCGGCCTGGTTCATTTCGCGTCTCGACTCACTCCGAAGGACGCGTCCACGGCTGAGGGCGTTTTTGGGTGGCCTTAAAGTGGCGATGGCTGTCCTCGAGATTTTCCACGGGTTTGACTTCCATGATGTGCAATTAGAATGTAGGACCGCGGTCGTTCCTCAGTAGGACAGCCTGCCGAACCGAAGTCCGCACCTGTCCGCGCTCAGAAAGACATCACACGCTTATAAACCGCAAAGATTCCATTGAGAGTAAGCCAGTCCAACAGACCCTCAGTTTGGCATGTCATGATCCCACATGGGATCGTCCGATAGGCCATTGCTGACCAGCCAAGGTCTGCAATAGTGACGTCGCTCTATCACCGATGTCCTCTGGGAGGATCCGCTCACATATTTCATGTCATGTACGTAATGGAGACCTGCCATGCCTCACGAGGGACTCAAAAAAGGAATATTGTAGGGGAACGTGGATACGTCAGCAAAGTCGTCGATCATCGATGGGTAGTTATGCCAGCTTGAACATTCCCATCCTCTCTTAATGGCATCGGCAATCTTCCAGCTGCGAATTTAGTGAGTTCTCCGCCCAGCTTGATTCCCATGCGTTGGCAAGTCGACTGGGGACGCTGACTCGACTTGCCGCGGCCGACGGCGGCATGTCGGCGAGCAGGCACCTTCGACCGCCATGGCTTCAAAACCGAGCGATCACGGCTTCAGCTACCGTTGGATTGAAACATCGAAGCCATGGGAACGACATCGAGGCCAACAACGTGGGTGCCGGCCGTCAACCAGAGGCGGTGATCCAGGCTCCTCGATTTCCGGTGCATCAGCGTTGACGAAATGGGGAAGATGTGGATGACTCCTCGCTTTCGCAAGGAGTCAACGCTGGCTGACTGTCTCAAAATCGTTTGCGAGGAGTCAACGGTGTGCGATTTTGTTGCGATGTACGGTTGCTCGCCATTTCGAGAGGTTCATTTCAGGGCAAATATAGGGAAAAATAGCCCGCATATCTATATTCCCGAAGGGCGGACCAGCAAATATCTGCGAGCGGAAAATTAGATTCCCCGTATCCAGGCACTTAAAAATAAAGAACTCCATATCCAGTGTAGTTTTAGTTAAGCACGCCATGTCCGGAACGGACATTATAGATACAAAATACCGTTATGGAGTTCTTACTTAAAATTAGAGGACATGGGCTCATTATTTTTTGGCTAAAACGTAGGAATCGGTTATCCGTAAATTACGACTATCCTTCGTTGGACAATGGTTGGCCACGGAATATCGCTCCTTTTTTTTTAAGGAAAATGGCACCGTCCAATAGTGTCGTCCTCAATGTGCAAGATGACAGCGACCCCACCGAACGGCCATTGGATTACGGGGGGATAACATTTCTGCATAAGGAAGTCGTCGGACTCCTTCTACTTGTTTCCGATAATCACTAACCACCGAACGTCCTATGAAGAAAACCGTCCTTCATATCCGCACTTACAACGGAAAGCAAGTGCACCTACTGTCGTCTCGCTGGCCGTCGCTGTCAAAAGCCGCCAGCCTGTCAACCTTGTCCGAGATGTTCCGTCCACCTTTCACAATGTGTCCTTAGCGCGACGTTCCATACGCCAACTCAATGTGTCCCAATGCGACACGTCGAGTCGGCTAGCGTGCATCTACGAGGCCGTACATGTCGTTTTTTGTGTGAGGGAGACGTTCAACCCCTGCGAACACGTTCCACTATGTCTATTTTGTGTATAATGCACAAGTCGTGTCAACGATTGGCGGGGAGACCATTGTCTTCTGAATTCCAGCCCAGGCTGTCATGTGGTCCCGCATTGGACCCTACTCTCGTCCGCTATCGAAACTAGGGTCCAATGCCCCGTCATGCTCTTGAGACACCCACCACGCTACGCTACCGCGCGCCATGGATGCGGATGTGGACCCCAGTGAGCCTGGTGAGCATAGGTATCTCGTGTATTGACTTCCAATTCTACATATATTGTACCCACGTCATCCAATATGGCTGCCCAGTCGCAGTGGGTTGCGTCACGTAGGCGTAGGTCAGGCCACGTTCCTCTGCTTTCTCAACCGCGTAGTCGGACACGCCCACAGCTCAACGAGCCAGGTCTCGTGCTCCAAACCCCATCCACTGAACACCTCGTGTATGACGAGCACTTTGAGCATGAGCAGCGTGCTCAGGTGCTCCTGATTTTTTCCAGAACAAGCAAGAGACACACTGAGGTTGTCTCGCCCGTGTCATGCTGATGGTAAACATTGAGTCCCGTTTTTTTCCAGTGTTATGAAATTTATGGTTTTCGGTCTGTCCGTTCAATCGTGCCGCGTCGATATTTGTGGTGCAGTGTCCTCGGACGATGAAACGTCGGGTGTGGCCCCAAAGCGCCAAAAGGCAGAGCCTTCTTTTCCTGTAGGGATGTCGTTCTGAGACATGGCGGAGGCACGCGCAGCAGTGGATGACTACGCCATCACGAACCACATGACTATTCGGTGGCCACGCAGTAGGAAGACGCGGTTCACTGCACTGTGTGGACAGTTCAAGGACAAGAACTGCACGAGGCTTCCCCGTGCCCATGTGGCCCCAAACGGCGTCGGCGTCGTAGTCTCCGAGTTTTTTGACGGTCACAAGTGTGTCCCGGGAGTTGGTCGATGAGATCCGGCGAAAACTGTGAAGTGGGTGGCGCGGCAGATTGAGTCAACACTGAAGCGGAACCCGACAGCTGACGTCAGGACGTTGTCAGCCGTGGTGCAGAAAGCAACTAGCAAATCCGTCGACAAGAACACGATGTACCGAGCGAAGACAAAGGCGCAGGAAAATCTCATCGGCCCCAAAGCCTTATCGTGGAGCCTATTTCGAGTGTACTATGACGCGGTACGACATTTTCACTTGTTCTTGACCGCTCTTTTGCATTCCATGACATGGTTGTCGACATGGTTGTAACAATATGTTCCATATGCTCTGCAGTTGAAGCTTGTGGACCATAACACGCATACCCAGGCGGAGGCAACCAAGGATGGCGTCTTCATCCAGGCGTTCGTCGCACCTGGTGCCACTGTCCTCGGGTTCCAGCATGCTCGCCGGATCCTAACGACGGGCGAGACGCATATGAAGAACGGGCACAAACAGGTCCTCCTCATCAGCCAATTCTTTTTATGCCAACAACAATGTTGTGCTATGGCGTGGGCCATGGTTCAGGGCGAGAATGGAGAGATCTGGAAATGGTTTTTGGAGGAGCTTGCCATAGCGTATCCCACGATGGCAGAAAAGGGTACAGTCATAATTTCCAACCGTGACAAAGGTTTGTTGAACGCTGTGGAGAAGGAGCTGCTAGGTGCACATCACACCTACTACTGCTTCCACTTACGGCAGACCATAAGGCAGAAGTTCGGAAAGCAAGCAGGATACTGGTTTTGGCGGCTGGCACATGCGCTCACACCAGCAGAATGGAGGAGGTGCGACGAACAATTGAGTGTCATCAACTCCCGCATTGCAGTGTACCTCCTCGAAGCGGACGGGGTGGACGACATTCCGAAGGAATAGTGGACTAGGCTGTATTGTCCTGTCGGGCGTGGTGGACACACCACGTCAAACGCGTCGGAGTCTTTGAACGCCCGCGTCGTCGAGTGCAGTAAAAATTTCCCCTTCTACTGCTTTGTGTCCCTGTACATGTGGGTGCAGCGCTTGCTTGCAGATAGGCGTAAACTCAGTAAGTCATGCGAAGGACAACTTGCGCCGACGCCGGCAAAGCGGCTGCTCAACAGCAGCGTCTTAGCCCATAACTACGAAGTCGTGGAGGAAGGGCCCCAGACTTGCAGCGTGATGGGGCCAAGCAACCGGACCCGCATGGTGAATGTATTGGACCAGACGTGCACTTGCGGTGTGTGGAAGGAGTGGGGCCAACCCTGTGCGCATGCATGAGTCTTCGTTATCGGCTGTGGGGAGCAGGCGGAGGCACTGTGCGATGTTGGACTCACATGCATGGCATACAAGCGTACATACAACTTCCCGATGCCGGGCGTTAACCCAGCGTCGCTGAAAGTCCAGGAGGGAGTGCTATGGCAGCAGCCTGGCCCTAAACGTGGAGCAGGGCGGCCAAAGAGCACTCGGTGGGACCACGAGGACAAGCGTCGGAAGAACTACATGTGTCCCCGCTGCGACCAAAAGGGACACACCATGAAAAAATGTACGAACGAGCCTGCTGTGGCTCTTGTTGCTGAGGCAACAACTAATGCTCTTCAACGCCGACTACAGCGCACAAAAGCTGCCGTGAGGGTAGAGGCCTATGCCGGTCGGTGGCCTCCTGCCGAGACCCAAGCAGAAAAAGAAGTTGTAGCAGCTGTAGTAGAAGTTACGACAGCTGGCACTGGTACCCCCCGCAATACCGCACCAGTGTCACGAACTGCAGGCATAGCATGAGACACCATTGTCTTGTTTTCCGATGACAGTCCAGGCACCAGCATGCTGGGGATTGGCGCAGGCTAAGGATGGGCGGGGAATGCAAGGCGCAGGAGCACCAGTGAGACAGCAAGCAGAGTTGTTGGTGTAGCCTCAGCAGTCATTGCGGTAACTACAAGGGTAACAGGGCCGACGCCTGCCGTCAATGACGACGTTGAGTATGACCCCGAGGCAACGGGATATGACTCTGCTCAAGAAGATATCTACGACCCTGAAAGGCACGTTCTCAGTGACTCGGATGAGGAGGAGCAGGAGGACGGCGACCAATTCACTGACCCGCAGCAGCAGAGGGAGTGGGAGGCAAGAAGTGTTCGTGAGCAGCAAGGGGTTTGCGTCATGGACGGCTGGGAGGAGTGCGCTGAAGAGTGGGATGACGAGCCCGATGTTTTCTAACATGTAAGTATGACATGTTGTTGCAGAAGCAGCTTCATGAAATTATTATGGTTTCTTTTTCTTGAAGCTTCTCATGAATCCTCCAATGTCGTGGTTTGTGTCGTGCAGGTCATGGCTAAGTGGGACCAGCTGGGAGCACACATGGTCACAAGTGGACGGAACAACTGGGAAGAGCAGGATGGTTTCTTGCTTCTACCACTGGGTGTACAAGGGATATGACAGGGCTAAGGACTTGTGTCAACGCGGATAGGTGTTGCAGAGCTAGGACAACACGAGGGTGAGAAGCACGTGGGGTAGGGTGCGTCTGAGTGCACACAGATTTCATAGAGTTTTTAAAGTTTTGCCAAATGTTTGGTCCTTATAAACCATGTTCTTCTCTCAACATGTGGTCAAACGTATCCACTGTCAAAGCAAACAGTGCACTCAATGACAGAAGGAAAATATGGCCGTGCAAATTTTGAATCCAGAAATCCTATGCTTACATGTTGTGATTTAAAAGACCCCCTTACATCCTCTAGTTCATTCTCTTCCACTCACTATCACTTTTGACGTCTCGTATTTACGCCGGATCCAGGTGTCATGGATTTTGTGACATCCTTCCTGGCTGGAGCGGGTGTGACATGCATCCTCATGATGTGGAAGGAATGGACACCAAGACCAGTACACATTGTCAAAATGTACATGTGTCCATGTAAAAATGGAACATGTCAGAAATGTCATAGTCTGTGTGACGAGGAGGACAAAGATGTCTTTTAAAACATGGACGGGGGTGAGACAGAGGGCTGAGACTCTACGTCATCCGATACAGAAGACGATGTGGACTTTGTCGACTGCTACCCTGATAGCTGCTGTCTCACTGGCAACTTGTGTCCTGCCTGTGAGATCATGGCCTGGATCCATTCATTGCCGCCTACGGTCCAGCGATGGTTGGTAAGTGGACGGCCTGGTCTGTTCATGGTAGCTTGTGCACACTGAGTGCGATTGTCCAGGAATATTGAAGCACCTTAGGAATCCCCTTTGTGGAAGTAATAGAAACAATGTTCCATTTGAAGTGGCCGTCTTATCCTAGTCGTTGTTTGTTAATGTCACAGGTGCACTGGACATGTTGTTCTTAAATCCATGAACTTTATAACGATGTGCCTAGGAGTGCACAGAAGTTGCGGCCCACAATAGACACAATGTTCCATTTTAACTTGTCGTCTTGTCCTAGTCAATATTTGTTCTTGTCACAAGTGCACTGGACCTGTTAATAAATCCATGAAATTATTAATGATGTGTCCAGGAGTGCACACAAGTTGTGGTCCATAAAAGCAACAATGTTCCAATTGAACTGGCCATCTTCTCCTAGTAATTCTTTGTTATTGTCACAAGTGCACTGGACATGTTGTTAATGAACCCATGAAATTAATGATGATGTGCCCAGGAGTACATAAACCAATGACATTTGCACACTTATATCCAAACGTGCATCCCCATGTGGTGTACTATGTCATTTGCTCATGTCCTTCAGTTTACCATGTAATTACATGGGATTTGCCTATGTATACAATTTGCATTTCAACCGTGATGTCCCGGCGCACGTGCACATGTTGTTGGTTTGTCTGTCAAACACACAAGTGACCTCTCGACTCCTTCCATTCATACAAACACCATTCCTGCAGGTGACTGAGCAGAACTGAAGCTATGGAGCCATGCATCACTGGCGTCTCTGCTCGGTGTAAGATCGATGGAATCGATCATGCTCAGCTCTACCAGAATGAATCTGCAGCTGCTCTCAACGTTTGGTGATGAGCCTTGTATAGCTGAAACGTGAGAGATTACAATAGAGATGCATGCTCCACATACGCTTGTGGTCGATGTGGTATATGGTTTTATGTACTCTGCATGCTGTGCTAGCTGTCTCGTTTCTTGCCCGGGTTGTTGATCCTATGGGGCCACACGCTCAGTCACTCTAAGGTGTGAGAGACCACGGCAACCTTCTAGCGGACCAGTTTGGTTCGACCCTGGGGTGGCGGCTGGGCCCCACTTCGAGCTCTTCGAGTGGGTGGCCTGGTCAACCATGGCTAAGAGTTTGCTGGTCACTGACTCTTGCAATCTTTTCTCGCCAACTTCTCAAGTGTCTCTCTCACCAACTTCTCGCCCCACGCGTCACCATGGCTGCTATGCACGTCAAGCTTGCATGGTGGCGAGTGTGTGTTGGCTAGTTGCCACTACCTACTGGTATCAGAGAAGGAGGGATCCCCCTCCGTTCCATCGATCCATGGTTCCTAGTGGTACGACTCACGTAAAATCCACAGTTGCACGAGGGCCTCCATGACTCTCTTGGTCACCTTTGCCGTAACTTCGTTGCCACAGAGCCCTGTTGTCTCCCAGCCCCGCTCATCAAGACTCTATGCATCACAATTTCTCCACTACGCAGTTCTAGAGCTTCACGTGCCACATCACTCTTGCCTCGGCCCGCCGTACCTAAGCAGCTCCACAGCCCCGCAGATCCATCGTACTGCCACTCTGCATCACTGTGAAGCCGACTCCCTCTGGATCCTGCTGTCAGCACCACAGCAGCACCACTGCACAGAAGATCCGTATCTTCACGGCTCTGTAGCAGTGCAATTCCTAGGCCCTCTGGCCACAGCTCTCGTCTCTCCAACCACGCCTCGGCCCATCGTATCTCCAGCAACCCCATAGCCCCGCGGGACTGCTGCTCGGCTGCTCTACAGCACTTGGACATCAGTTCCTCTTGGATCCGGTTTTCCGCTCTCTAGCAACAGCAGCAGCAGCAGCCACTTTTGCGGCCTCAGCTGGGATCCTGGCTTCGCCACCAAACATTGGGCCTGCTCCTACCTCTCCAAGGGTCTTGCGTGAGCGTGCACGTCTCGACGAGCTAATTGACCACCACGAGGAGGAGGCAGGCCGAGCCAGGTTTGAAGCGTGGTTGCGCCTCCGTCGCCGCCAAGACAGCCCAGGGTATCATCCGGGCGAGGAATATGACACGGCGGACGACAAGGCGTGCGAGGACGCTGCTGTGTATGCGGCCTATTGTCAGTCCGCCTCTGACGACTCGCCGATCATGCAAAACTCGCCAACAACGGGTCTGTCACGCGAGGAACATCGTCTCTCGTCTCCTGTAAGATCTCCCATTGCCAGTGGAACCCGTCGACAGAGTCAATGTGCCACTCAAGGTGTTGTAGCATCAGCTGCACCAGCAATCCCAGCAGGGCAAGACGAGCGAACCTCGCATCGCGCTGTGTCTCCCGTTCCATCTCAGGCTGCTACAGTACCTCTTGGATCTCCTGACATTCTCACTGTCCTGGAAGCAGCACTTATCTCTAGTGCTGCAGTCTCTTCCACATTTGCTACTGTAGCGCGTGCTGCGCGTGCACCTGCCAGCACTGCTATTGGTAGGGCAGTTGAGACCTACACTGCTTTAGCCATCGACCAGGGTCTCCTTGCAGCCGCTGCAGACAATATAGCCACGCAAGTCGAAGCAGCCGCTAACTCGGTCGTAGCAGCAGTAGCCTGAGCAGCCACTGCTCTCTCGAGCGCGGTTGTATCCATCCAGACCTCCACCTCTCATGTCTCCTCTACAGCCACATCTTCATCGTTTAGCCACCAGGTCCGTACCCTGATCACAGCTGTAGCTGCTGCCTCCGCCTTCTCAGGCGCTGTCCTCACTGGAGTCACCTTCCTATTCTCACCACCTCACCCTTAGTGGCATTCATCACTGCGTCTGTATCGTTAGCACTGTCGCCACTGTTTGCCCTTCGTCATTCCCTGTGTCATTAGCTTTGGTGAGCTTCCAGCCTTCTCCTGCTTGGGAATCTTTCTCTTTGCCTTTTTCTTCTTTTCCTTGTGGTCGTGCTCTTGCTTTCCACTCTCTCCTTGCAGTTCCATCCTGTCCGACATCGGCCTCTTTTATTTCCCATTCCAACTGGGACAAGGGAAACACTGACGGAAATTCTCTTGAGTAACTCATACTCACCATGCCCGTCGACAATGATCAGTATGCTGCCTTACAGGAAGAGCTGCGAAAAGAGCGTGCTGCTCTTCAAGCGGCCCTCAATGCCCAGTGCGCTACAGAGGAAAAGTTGTACACATAACAGGGTGATTAGGAGACGTTCGCCAATCACATTGCTGATCTTGTCCTCAATCACTTGCAGCCTGCATTGCGCTCTACTTCTGCTTCCTCTGCTGCTGCTGACATTATTGCTGCATTCTCCATCTCTCCGGCTTCCGCATCCAACACCACCGGTTCTTTTACCTCCAACTCTCTTGCTGCTGTTGTAGCGGCAGGTTCTGCTGCAGCCAAAGCCCTGGCACAACCCACACACCGCAAGCCTGACTTTGACTCAGAACCACCGCATTTCACCTCCAACCCCTCTTTTGCTTCATGGGAGATCCGGTTCAGTGCGTGGGTACAAGGTGAGCAGCTTTGGGATTACTATCATGTGCCCAACCCCTGTGCTAACCCTCCTTTTGTGCCAACTGACTCTAAGTCCACGCGTGCTCTCCGTGCTCTCATCCGCGCTGGCCCCAATGATCTCACAGATGAGATAGGATCCTACAATGCTGACACTGCTCACCGCACGCCTGCTGACCCTGTTGGCGCCTATTCTCTCATTAAGCTCCGTACAATTGTTACGAGGCACGCAACACATAGTGTTCTCACAGTGTAGTTCAACACTTTCTCTATGCGTGCAGATGAGACAACGGATGTCTACTGGGCCCGCAACCTTCATCTTATGAAAGACCTTGGCAAAGAAGCTCCTGGCCAACTCCCTGTTGTCCTCTCCATTGTCAATGGTCTCATTCCTGAGTTGTCTGACATCTTCAAGTAAAAGCCTCTGAAATCAAACGGCTTGCTGCCGAGCCTATGCCTGTTGACTCTCCCCTAGGCATCGGTGCTCTATGGGAATTCACCTCCCAGCGCTTCACTCACTGGTGGAGCGTCCTTCAGAACAAACAGATTCACCGTGCAGCAGTTGCAGCAGCTACTATCGCACTGGCATCTACATCTTCATCCTCTACTTCCTCCTCTTCACCCTCGTCCTCTTCCACGTCTCTTCTCAACCAAGGTGGTGGGGATGGTGGCCGTGGTCGTGGTAAGGGCAAGGGCACCAATGGCTTTGGCGCTGGCGGCTAAGGCGGCCGTGGCAAGGGTAAAGGCATTGGAAGCACCTCTTCTGCCTCATCCACTCCCAGCACTGTTACGTACTAGAACTGTGGCTCTATCGGCCATTCTACACCCAAGTTTCCATCACCACCAGACAACGAGTGCCTCGCCTTCGCCATGCGTGCTCCATGGGCATGCTCCTCCAATGGATCTGGGAGTGCTGCTCGTGCGACCGCCTCTTCTACCTCGTCTGGTCGGGGTACACCCGTCACCACCGAAGCCGCTGTCTACAGCATCGCTGCTGCTCCACCCCCATTTCCCTACCCCTGGGGCTGGCCCCCGAGCTATGGTGGGCCAGTCTTCTACGACCCCCGTCTGGCGCCTACTCTCCTGCAAGCTGGACGTCTCCATCCTACCCACCCCATCGTTCGACCTCCGGGATTGTCATCACTCCTGACCCGTCGGAGGATGAGCTTTAGTTGGACACAGCGCTGTCCCACACCATTCACTAGCGCCACCTTCATGATCAGGGAGGTGAGAGTAAAAGCTCTGGGCCAGAGCATCTTGCATGTTTCGTTGATGGGGCATTGCATGGCTCTACGTCCGGGCACATTCGTTGTTGTCCTCCCGCCGATGTCTCATGGATTGAAGAGTGGCAGTCAGTGTGCTTGCCTCGCTATCTTGCTGCCTGTGGCCAGCGCTTGTCTTCGTACGCCGTCGTTGCCGCAGTCAATCGTGACCCCTCCACCGTTCGCGCGTCGGGTGGCTTCTGGATTCTTGACTCAGGCGTCACCCACCACATGACCTCGTCGCGCATGTCCTTTGTCTCCCTTGGTCCTGTTGGGTCTGTTCGCTTTGTTTGCACTAGCTCCGGTCAATTGTCCCCAGTCAAAGGGTTTGGTGTTGTGCGCTTTGTTTGCCTTGGGGGGGAACTATTTTCGCCAGACGTCCTGTACGTCCCATCGCTAGAGCTGAGTCTCCTCTCTGTTACGACGCTCGACGACCTGGACATGGACTTCTCTTCCAGTCGCGGCATTGCATCTGTCTCGCACCGCATGTCTGGCTGCATTCTCCTACAAGGTACTCGTTGTGACCGTCTTTTATGTGTTCCCACATTTGCACCCTCTCCCGCCACTGCTGCACATGTGCATGTTACACGCTCTCTCATACCTGCTCATGCACAGCTACTACATCGCCGCCTATGCCACATTCACACTGCTGCCATTGATAATCTTCTTTGTGTCCTTCCCGCAGATGGCCTTGACGTTGCCACATTCCCTGCTCCTTGTCCCCGTGACTGTCTCGACCGTGCTCAGGGAAAAATGCATCGATCTCCATTCTCTACCTCTGAATCTCGCACCTCTCATCCTCTTGACTTGCTGCATGCTGATGTCATGGGTCCCCTCCCTCATGACTCACTTGGGGGTGTCGGCCGTTGTATTCTTTGTCCCACATATGACTTTTCCCGCATGCGTTGGGTCTTTACACTCAAACACAAAAGTGATGTTTGCTCCAATCTTGAGTCTTAGCTTCCCCAGGTTGAAGTCGCCTGTGGTTGACGTCATTGTGTCTTTTGTTGCGACCGTGGAGGTGAATTCATTGGTCCTACCTCTCGTTTTCTCTCCATTTAGGACCAATCACCTGTGAATTGTACACTCATTTTACAGAGTACATGTTGTGTGGACATCCGAGGAACATTCATAGAAGTTTCCCTTCAACAGTTGTCTATTTCCTAGAAACAACTATGTTTTGAATATTTCGTTTAATGTAATAAAAAAAGATGGTGGAAGATTAAGTGACCTAATATGTACCTACTTTCCTACCTAGTCATTCTTGTTCAACCTTTATTTACCTATCAATGTCCAGTTGTCCTTGCGTACCACAAATCGAGTTGTCTGGGCTGCGAGGATCTTTTTCGATCAATGTCCTATACCGAATATACACTAGTGAACTCTCATGAGAGAGTTTCCCGGAAGTCGCGAGACGTACACTAGTGTACGTTTTGTGGCTTCCACCACATACACTCACTCATACACTCACCATATACAATCCAGGGGAGGGGGGGATGGACCAAGCAATGTCGACGGATCAGTCTCCCCCCCCCTCCCCCAATACGGGAAAGTGTATGAGGCAAGTGTATGAGGCGGTGTATGTGGCGGGTATGAAAAAAATTACACTAGTGAACTCTTGTGAGAGAGTTTCCCAGAAGTTGGGAGACGTACACTAGTGTACATCTCGCGAATTCCACCACATACACTCACTCATACACTCGCCATATACAATTTGGAGGAGGGAGGGAGATGGACCAAGCGATGTCGACGGATCAGTCCCCCCCAAATACGGGAAAGTGTATGAGACAAGTGTATGAGGCGGTGTACGTGGGGGGATACGAAACAAATACACTAATGAAATCTTGTGAGAGAGTTTCCCGGAATTCGCGAGACGTACACTAGTGTACGTCTCGCGACTTCCACCACATACACTCACTCATACACTCATTATATACAATCCCGGGGGGGAGGGGGATGGACCGAGCAATGTCGACGGATCAGTCCCCCCCCCAATACGGGAAAGTGTATGAGACGAGTGTATGAGGCGGTGTATATGGAGGGGTACGAAAAAATACACTAATGAACTCTTGTGAGAGAGTTTCCCGGAAGTCGCGAGACGTACACTAGTGTACATCTCGTGACTTACACCACATACACTCCCTCATACACTCGCCATATGCAATCCTGGGGGGAGGGACTGATCCGTCGATGAACTCTTGTGAGAGAGTTTCCCGGAATTCGCGAGACGTACACTAGTGTATGTCTCGCGACTTCTACCACATACACTCACTCATACACTCACCATATACAATCCGGGGGGGGGGGGGAAATGGACCGAGCGATGTCCACGGATCAGCCCCCCTCCCCAATACGGGAAAGAGTATAAGGCGAGTGTATGACGCGGTGTATGTGGGGGGGTACAAAAAAAACACTGATGAACTCTTGTGAAAGAGATTCTCGGAAGTCGCGAGATGTACACTAGTGTACGTCTCACGACTTCCACCACATACACTCACTCATACACTCACCATATATAATCCAGGGGGGAGGGGGATGGACCAAGCGATGTGGACGGATCAGTCTCCCCTCCCCCCTAATACGGGAAAGTGTATGAGTTGAATGTATGAGGCGGTGTATGTGGGGGGATACGAAAAAGATACCCTAATGAACTCTTGTGAGAGATTTTCCCGGAAGTCGCGAGACGTACACTAGTGTACGTCTCGCGACTTTCACCACATACACTCCCTCATACACTCGCCATATGCAATCCGGAGACGGGGGAGGGACTCATCCGATTGAGAAGATATCAGAAACATAAATGTGCCAGTATGTGCGAAATGGACAGGGTTGCATATGCAGTTATTACGTAAATAGATGTACGCGAAGTAGGTGTGTTTATAAATTCTTAGCAGACCTAAAATGGTCTCATATGCCAAAAAATATTAGAACCCTCGTAATCTTCTAGGAAACTACCTTCTGACGTAGGTACATATACACCCATCTAACAGTGTACAAAAAGACCCCGATTGACCATACCTCTTTCTCTCCTCTCGTGGTGTGACCATTGAAACCACCGCTCCTCTCACACCTCAACAAAACGGTGTGTCTGAGCGTTGGAACCGGACACTTGCCGACGGTGTGCGCACCCTTCTCACTGCCTCTGACCTTCCTCCCTTGTTTTCCTTCGAAGTCATGTCCTACACGACGTGGGTCTGGAACCGTGTTCCGTACGGTCCCCTCCCACGTCATGTCACGCCGGTTGAAGGCCTGTTTGGCAGCCGCACGGACCTACGCCTGGCTTGCGTCTGGTTCTGTGTCGCTGCCGTCTGGCTCCTAGAGGATCTTCGTGACAGCAAACTCAGTCCGCGCCCTCTTCTTTGAGGACGTCTTTCCTTGCAATGTGTCTCGCGTTGCTCTACCCTCCTCTCTGTCCTCGCTCCCTCATCTTGGGGGGATGGGTCTTCTCCTGTCTCCGGTCTCGCGAGGGTGCCCCCTGTTGACTCGGCTCCTTCCTCTCCCGACTCTCCTCTTCATACACCTGACGTGTCCAACCCTGACACACTTCTCAGTACTCCGACTGCATCCTCATCCACTCCTTCCACACAGTCTTCTCCTTCTTCATCCTGTGAGTCTATGTCAGACCCTCCCAGCCATCCATCACAGTCTGCAGACACTCCGGGACAGTCACCCCCACGCGCTGTCGTCGAGTCTCCTCCTCACCCTGTTCTACAGCCGACTATTGTCTCTGGTGAGACTGTCCTTCTGCCAGTCATGGATGCGTCTCCAGTCATATCTGAGCCCTACACTGGTGGAGGACGACTCTGTCCACTTCCACAGCGCCCTATCACCAAGTCCTCTCAACGCCGTACACGCTCTAGTGCACCCTCTATGGCAACTGGCTCCTCTGCCAGACCCACTGGTCTTGACGCACTGGGACTTGCTGTAAGCGTGGTCCACCCTAACTCAACAGTGGGGTATGTACTTGTTTCTCATGAGTTTAATAGTGCCCTGGATGCCTCAGTTGTTGGCTATGTCGCCGCGTGCTTTGCAGCCAGCGACCTTCTATTGCTCCCTGCAAAGCCTACCACTGTGCACTTGGCAAGAGAGGTAGCTGAGGCTGACCTCTAGGAGAAAGCTATGTAGGTTGAGCTCACAGCCTTGACCGAGCATGAGGTCTTCAAACTTGTTGATCTCCCAGCAAGTCGCAAGGCAGTTTCAGCCCGTTGGGTACTTCGGAGCAAGCTGAAGCATCATGGCACGATTGAGAGGTACAAGGCACGACTCACCGCCAAGGGATTCTCCCAAGTTCCTTGTGTCGACTTTGATGAGACGTTTTCCCCTGTGGGACACTAGACCACCGCAAGCCCATGAAAAAACTGCCATGAGCTCTCTGTGTGAGAGGCAGACAGTGAAGTACAAATCAGGCTATGTCTGAAATATATTAAGAACAAGGAGAATTTATAAATGAGCCCCTAGTGGGCTTATGCAGGGGCGCCGGCAGCTAGCCGCATCGGGCCCCGTCACCCCTGCTGGGCCCAAATGAGTCAACAGGGAGAGCACACTACATAGACCACGTGAACAACAAAGGTGGTCCCCTCAAGGCACCGGAATAACTCTCCGAGTGCTCGGGTCCTGACCACCGAGAAAATATGAGCAGTGCTAGAAAGACTTGGAATCAGCGTCCAGACATCGCAAACGACTTGTCGAACATTGGAAGCACTACTACAGTCATCAGGTCTCCTCGTTGCACTGGTAGAGTCCATCGGGTGCGCGGGTTTCAATCGACCAAGAAACATCTCCTAGCTCCCTAGAAACCAACAAGGTTGCCGAAATGCATCGACCGCATCTCGCTTGTGCTGTCGTAGGTGCTGGAGAAGTCTCGAGATACTCCAGAGGCCCGTCTTGGCGCCAGTCTCTCCTCTACCCTATACCACCAACGTGGGGTAATCCATCGGCGTTGCTCATGAAGATTGGAAGCCACACAAACCAGCACTCTCCATGGCTGACATGGCCTTCAACGCCAAAAAAAAGTGACCCAAGGCACGGAACAACAGCGTATGAAAAGTCACAATGAGCACCAGTCAACCACACACACACACACACACACACACACACACATACACACACACACACACACACACACACACACACAC
>SZWC01008245.1:59330-77852 GCA_023375785.1 Penium margaritaceum
CATGGCCTTCAACGCCAAAAAAAAGTGACCCAAGGCACGGAACAACAGCGTATGAAAAGTCACAATGAGCACCAGTCAACCACACACACACACACACACACACACACACATACATACACACACACATACACACACACACACACACACACACACACACACCTGCTGTCCATCCAAGCACAGAGGCTATGCTCGATGTCCCTCTGGAGCAGGATAAAGGTCACAAGGTCTCCTCACGACACTGGTACATCCTACCAAGTGTCCGGGTCTCGACCATCCAAGGAGTCATGCACATCATACAAAAGTCAGACGAAAAGAGGGTCTCCTCGTGACACTGGCGGTACTAGTGCCCGGGTCTCGATCGCATCGAGCAATCCAACAGGTGTTCGTACACCGGCCACAGTAGCATCATCAATCAACACACAGGATCGTAGGAGGATCTCCTTATAACACGGGTGCAACTCACCACGTGTCCGGGTCTCGACCACTAGAGTGCTACCACCCACATGCAATCACATGAAACTGTGTAGGCACATAGCATGAGCCACACGTTGGCTGCTATAGTATGCTCATGGTAGAGCGTGGACCCCTTGTCATGCATCTCCCATGACATCGCGTCAGGTTGATGTCCACACAACACCTAAATCTCGAGAGTGGGTTTTTCTATTCTTCCATCAATTGCATACCGCACGGCAACTCGAGGATTTTCCGCCGTCCGGCCGAGGGTTTTTTGGCCAACTGCTCCAACCGCGGTGTCCTGTTCCAAAGTTCTACAACAACCGTGACCACTTTCCACATTGGACGACAGAAGCATCACGGACCACAGCGATGTTTCGATATTGTTTGGTTGACTTCTCGACAATGCTCGATTTTTACAAAGAAGCGTCGCGATATTCTCGAAGCCACCCAACTTCTTGGCAGGGCTTTTCAAACCCACACTCACAACTTGACCTTGCACGTGTCTCTCGGCTCGAACACTGATGACCCGACTTATTCCTCGTTCTCATTCTCGGCATTGTATATATGTGCTGGACACACTCAACACTAGTCATCAAACATCGGTGTGAACCACCTCGATTCCGCTCGGTGTAAAACTTGGTATCAGAGCACAGCACCGCTTGAGGGGCAAACGACGCATTAACTAGCTAGCAATAACCTTGCACGAGTCCGCGATGCATCTCCATTATTCAAAATATTACAGACTTTGTGACGACAATGGTGAACATAGCAAGCACATTCGGCAATGAGCAGCAGTCCTTGGTGAGTACTCCGGTGATTGCGGATTAGTAGCACACAAACAATGCCGCTTTCTAGGAAAAGCATATGGCAGTGATAACATTCACGACAATGGTGGAACACCGACAAACCCTACAGCCAGGTGACGGACCCCTCAGGCTCAACAAACCATTCGCCTCCCTGGTAGCCCATTGGGTTGACACCTGGCACGATGGGAGGCACCGGCTGACATGCACAAAAAAACAGAGACTTGTACCAGAAATTACTAGGAATCAAAATCATCAACACCCATCTAGTCTAACAACACAAAGCGGTGATGGAGGAGCTTTGATCTTCTTGTGCACGCGAAGCAGTGCTCACCAAGAGAAATCTACAACTCTCAAGTGATCCCAGATTCAAGCGGTACTCCTTGATTTGTTTGATCACACAAACTCCAAGGGGCCGACGGTCAGATGTGGCTGACGAGTTTGGAGGTGTACTTCACCGCTGATGGGATCAACATTGACCAAAGGAAAATTGATCTCACGGCCTTGCTTTTGCGTGGCCTGGCTTTGATTTAGTGGTCTGATCTGAAGGCCATCCAACGATATCAAGAGATTGATGGAGCAGCATCAACGGCTCTCACGACCGCTCTTACATTGTCGCCCACAGGCGTACTACCTCCCATTCTTGCGAATGATCGCAACAGCTGAACGCATCCATACTGTCGACTACATCTCTCAAATGCAGGAATACAATGGCTTGCAACCCCAAAGCCACAATCCTTATCGTGGCGTAGGATAGTCGTAGTCGGTGGAAACCTCATCGCTGATGGAAATCGACACCGTCGATCAGCGCAATCAATGGCTGTGCTGGACTTGCACGAATTCGGACAAACATCTCGCGTGATTGTCCAAAGCGGCAACAACAAGCCAAAAAGAGGGGGAAGTTGGAAAAAAAGGGCGAGGAGTCGGGAAACAACAGAGGGCAAGAGTAGACAACATGTCTCTTGTATGGTCAAAACAATCTACGCCAACCAATTGCCCATGTGATTGACTCACATTGATGCAGATGAGGGTTCGTGAAATCGCTAAGTTCAACGAGGGGTACTAGGACAACCAACCGGCAATACTCTTACGAGTGCAACCGAGGGGTCATGAAAACCGCATAACGGTACCCACACTGCTAGATGGAGGAGCTTCTCACACTTTCATCAGAGACGACATGGTTTGGATGCTAGGTTTGAAGGCCAAACTAAGAGCTTTCAAAGGAAAAACTGTCGACATAAGACTACATATCCATCGACTTCGTGAGCCACTTTGGCTGTAAATCACAAAATCATCCTCGGGCCATTTTTCCTGTATCGGCACAATTTGTAGGTCAACTGGAGCAGCGGAGCAAGCTATGCTATCATTAATGGCAGAAACGACACCTGCTTTGGTTGAGTGACCCACGATGCTATGACAGTTACGGGAAGAAGCAGAGGTTCAAGCAACAGAGGAGGTTCTGACATCCACAAAAGGCCAACTAATATCTATGGATGTGGCCAAGTGATACCTTGTATGCGGAGCTCAAGCGTGGCTAGTCCACATGGAATTGGGAGAAGTGGAAAGAATCGCAGCTGCCGAAGTGAAACCAATAGCATCAACGCATGAGAAGTTCGTAGTAGTACTAGAAGAGTTCGTAGAGCTCATCGAGGAGGTCAAAGGGGTTTTTCCCAAAGAACTATCTCGAGAGTTACCATCGTAATGCAACATCGACTATAGGATAAACCTGAAGCCGTGCAGAAGACCAACGGTGAAAAAGACCTATCGAATGATCTACCATTATTTGACCAAACTTAAGAAGCAGTTGGATGAGATGCTCGGGCAGGGGTTCATCCGACCCTCCATGTTGCCCTACACAACACCAGTAGTTTTTGTGAAAATAAAAATAGGAAAGATACAGATGTGCGTGGACTACTGAGTGTTGAACAATATCATCATCAAGAACCGCTATCCCTTCCCACAAGCAGACAACCCTTTCAACCATCTCCGTGGAGCCCAAATTTATAGCAAAATCGGCCAATGTATCAGCCACCATCAGACCCGCATATCTGATAAGGGCATCGAGAAGACAATATTCCACACCAAATACAAGCACTTTGAGTTCACGGTCATGCCGTTTGCACTCAAAAACACTCTGGCAACATTTATAGCGGCAATGAACAATATTTTTTGCCTTTACGTGGACGAATTTGTCATCGTATATCTTAACGACATCTTGGTGTATAGCCCCATCCCAGAGGAGCACAATGGACATCTCCTAAAAGTTCTCAAGGGGTTACAAAGAGAGAAATTCTAAAAAGAACTCTCGAAGTGCGACTTTGGTCGCCGTTCGATCAAGTTTTTTGGCCACATCATCGACTGCGGGCGGATCACCATGGATCCAAAAAAGGTGGAGGCGGTCATTGATCGGCCGACGCCCACAAATGTTCGTGACGTCTAGGTATTTTTGGGCTTCTGCAACTACTACCATCAATTCTTAAAGGATTATGCCCGAGTGTCAACGTCTCTCTCCCATCTCACCTGGAAAACCACCGGGTGGAATTGGGGAGACAACGGACATGAAGCGTTTAACTCTTTGAGAAACGCTGTGACCTCGGCGCCAGCCTTATAATTGGTAGATCCAACGGTGGTTACACCATGACCATCGATGCGTGCAATTCAGCCATCAGAGCCATTCTCCTCCAAGACAACGGCGGTGTAGAACAACCGGTCACGTACATGTTCAGAAAACTACACAGGTTGGAACTAAACTATGCGGTGCACGAGAAGGAGATGCTCGCAGGCAATCACGCGTTCAAAATTTGGCAATACTACATGGAATGCCGACAATACATCATCTGCACCAACCATCACGCCCTGATATATCTCAAGACCCAGCCAAATTGAAGTCGTCGACAAACTCGATGGATGGAGTTCCTCAAATCCAACTTCGACTACGACATCGAGTGCCGGCCTCAAAAAATAAATCTGGCGAAAACTCTAAGTCGACGAGGAGATCTTATTGCAAAGATTAGCACGTTGCTTGTCGAACGAGACCCGGTACCTCACGAGGCTGTTTGCAAAGAGCCAAGGAGTTTGGCAGATACAAAAATACCAACGTTTGGTTTGGCAACCCCTACTGGAAACACTGATTTACTCACAAGGTCATCGTGTCTCCGAAAGAGGAACTACAACGGATGTTATTAGAGGAGTGCCACGACACCAGTCCAGGCGGACTCTTCGACGAGGACAAAATGCTCAAGAATATGGCAAAATACTACTGGTGGGACAAGTTGTGGACCAATGCGGCAACCTTGTGCAAATCATACGACAAATATCAAAGACAAAACTCTCGTCGCACGGGGCCACTCGGTCTACTCCAACCCTACCCATTCCGACAGAACCGTGGGCCGCATTTGCATGGACTTCGTGATAGGACTGCCCGCCACTTCCAAGATATATGAAGCCATCCTCGTTGTGGTGACAGAATTTCTAAAATATCACACTTCATCCCAACAATGACCACGATCATCGCATAAGGAAAAGCACGGCTGTTTCTAAATCAGATCAGACGGCTACATGGGGTACCACGCACCATCATCAGCGACAAAGACGGCCGCTTCACCAGCCGTTTCTGGCATAAACTAATGACACACTACGGCAGTCGGATCCAACTATCAACGGTGTTCCATCCTGAAACAGATGGACAAACCAAGCGAACCGACCAAACGCTAAAAAAACTTCTCCGAACTTTATGTGAGCCACACGGCATCGATTGGACAGCACAACTGCCAACCGGCAAACTGGCATATAACTCCGCCACTTCCTCTGCAGTTGGTAAAATACCTTTTGAAGTGGTACACGGCATACTTCTTGCCACACCGACTAGATTACAAAGTCATAGCAACATTCCTGCTGTTGAAATCCACCGCCGGGATTTTGCAAGCATGTGGGAGGAAACACGGTAGACTCTCGCCAAGATGCAAGCGGCTACGAAGCGGGTAGTTAACCGACATCACAGCGATGATGTTTTTAGCGATGGCATATCCTTGTCCACTTGTACAAGAGGTGGAGGTATGACGTCTCTGTCGAGGAAGCTCATATTGGGGTTCCTGGTAGTGCTTGAGCTTGTCGATGTGGAAGATAAGGTCGATCGCCATGGTGTCGGGAAGGCAAATTCGAGCGACGAGTGGGGTTTACATTCGCTTGATCGCAAACGGTCCCAAGTAGTGGGATTTGAGCTTCACAAAGTCCTGTCCTCGAAGTTTGATATTCGCAGAGCTGATGAGGATGCGATTGGCAGGGCTGAAAATGTCGTCACTGTATTGTCGGTTGGCTGCCCGCTTCATAGCTGCTTGCGTCTTTGTGATGGTCCGTTGTGTTTCCTCCGAGATGCTTGCAAAGTCTCGGTGGTGAATGTCAACCACGATATGTTACTCTTACTCTGTAATCCAGCCATTTTGGACGGAATTTTGTCGTACACCACTTCAAGAGGTATTTTTACCAGTTGTGGTGGAAGTGGCAAAGTTGCATGGGATTTCGGTGGTTGGCGCTTTTGTCGTCCAATCAATGGCGTGTGGCTTGCATAAAGTTTGGAGAACTCATTCCAGTTCTGGTTCTCTCGGTTTGCCTGTTGGTTTCAGGATGGAATGCTGGAAGCTAGATCCGAGTGCCATTAAGTTTCATCAGTTTGCGCCAAAAATGAATTGTGAAATGGCTGGTGAAGCCGTCTCTTTCATTGATGATGATGCACAGTACTCTGTGCAACCACACGATCTAATTGAGTAATAGCCACGCTGCTCCTTTCTACGGTAATGGTGGTGGTCATCGGGATGAACTATGTCATTTTGGAAAATCTGTCCACCGCGATGAGGATGGCATCATACTCCTTGTGAATGGCGGGTAGTCCTATCACAAAATCTATGTGGTTGTCGGGACATGATTCCGTTGGAATGGGTAGGGGTTGATTTTGATCAAGTGGCCCTGTGCAACAAGATTTTTTTGTCTCTGATAGGTGTCACACAATTTGCAGAAGGCCACCACGTCGATATGCATCTTGTCCCTCCAGTAGTACTTCGCCAGCTTCTTGAGAATTTTATTTTCATCAAAGTGCCAAGTTGGACCGGTGTTGTGGCATTCCTCCGATAGAATTCACCGCAATTCCTCGTTTCGATGAGCGACGACCTGGCGAGTGAATCGCCATCGCCAGTAGGGATCGTCGAACCAAAACTTGGTTTTTTCGTACCCACCAAACTCCTTGTAACCCATCGCGAATAACCTTGCGAGATATGGGTCTCGTTCGACATGTAATGTGCTGATCCCAGTCATTGAATCTGGTCGCCAACTTAGAGCAACTGTTAGATTTATTTTTCCAGGCCGGTACTTGATGTCGTAGTCGAAGTTGGACTCGAGGAAATCCATCCATCAGGTTTGTCAACAGCTTAGATTTGGCTGTGTTTTGAGATATTTGAGGGCGTGATGGTGGGTGCGAACGATTCATCGTTGGTATTCCAAGTAGCACCGCCATATATTGAACGTGTGTACAACTGTGAGCATCTCATGTTTTTGTACCGCGTTATTGAGTTCCCATCCGCATAGTTTTTCCGACATGTATGCAACCGGTTGTTGTCCACCGCCATTTTCTTGGAAGAAAACGGCTCCGATGGCTTGATCAGATGCATCGGTGGCCGTGATGTACACCACCGTTGATTTTGCCAATTGTAAGGCTGGCGCGGAGGTCAAAGCATTAATCAAAGAGTTGAACGCCTCTTGTTTGTTGTCCCCCCAATTCCACTCGGTGAATTTTCGGGGTGAGATCAAAGAGAGGCGCTGACACCTGGACGTAGTCCTTTGCGAATTGACAGTAGTAGTTGTAGGAGTCCAAAAACACCTAGACGTCCCGAACAATTGTGGGCGTCGGCCAATCAGCGACCTCCTGCACCTTTTCCGGGTATAGGGTGATTTTTCCGCTGTCGATGATGTGGCCCCAAAACTCGATCGAACGGTGACCGTAGTCAAATTTTGAGAGTTTTCCAAAAAAACTCTCTTTGTAAGACCTCAAGAACGTTTCCGAGATTTCCATTGTGCTCTTCCGGGACGGGACTGTACACCAGGATATCATCGAGATACACGACGACCATGTCGTCAAGGTACAAGTGACAAATATTATTGATCGCCGTCACAAAAGGTTGCAGGAGCATTTGTGAGTCCATGCGGCATGATCGTGAACTCAAAGTGCTTGTATCTAGTGTAGAATGCTGTTTCCTTGACATCCTTATCAGGTGCGTGGATCTGATGAGAGACGCTGTGTAGGTCAATTTTGCAACAAAAGAAATCGGGCTCCTCGGAGTTGATAAAAAAGCACATCTGCTTGCGGAAGAAGGCAGTGGTTCTTGATGACATGTCTATCAACACTCGGTAGTCCATGCACATCCGCATCTCTCTGATTTTTTTTTTCCAAAAGGACTAATGCTGTGTAGGGTGACGTGGATGGTTTCATGAACTCCTACCCAAGCATCTCGTCCTGTTGCTTTTTTAGTTTGGTCACCTCGTGATCGCTCATACGACAGGTCCCCTTCACCGTCAGTCTATCATTTTTCTTTAGGTCTATCCGATGGTTGATGTTGCATTACGGTGGTAACTCTCAGGGTAGTTCGTTGAAAAAAAAACCCTTCAAACTCCTCGATGAGCTCCGCAAACTCCTCCGGTACGGCTGTGAAATTCTCCGCTGTCCAGGCCATTGATGTTACCTTGATTGCTGTAGTTTCTCTGCACAATTTTCATGCCATTGCGACAGCCACAAAACACCAACCGATATCTCTGGACGTGGCCAAGCAATAGGTGAAGTGCGGAGTCCAAGCGTGGATTGTCCACGTGGACTAGCCACGCTTGGACTACACACTTCACGTACTGTTTGGCCACGTCCAGAGATATCGGGTAGCATTTTGTGGCTGTTGCAAATTCCTTTGCTGCTTCCACCTTTGCTTCTTCCTGCAACGTTCGCTGTATTGTGGATCGCTCGACCAGAGGCAGGTGTCGCTTTTTGCCATTAATGTTGACGTATACTACTACGGTGCTCCATTTCACCTACGGATTGTGTGAGTAGAGTAAATCTCGCCCGAGGATGATTTTCTGGTCAGTTATGAGGCAAGATCTCGATACCGTTACATTGTGCACATCTCCAATTTGCAGCCAGAGTGGCGCGTAAAGTTGACGGATCTGTAGTCATCCATCGTCAATTTTTCCTTGAAACACTCCCGGTTCGGTCTGCAAACCTAGCTTCCGAACCATGAATGTATGAGAAGCTCCTCAATCCGACAAATGCCGATGCCGTTCTGTGACTTTTACAACCTCTCGGTTGCACTCATGGCAGTATCGCTAGTTGGTCATCCTTGTATCCCTTGTCAAGAATTGCGATCTCAGGAACCCTAATATGTGGCGATGTAAGACACTCAGATGGGCAATCGGTTGGCACAAATTTTTTCTATTGGACAAGAGCCTCGTCGTCTACTCCTGCCCTTTTTTCGTTTCCCGACTCTTTGCTCATTTTATGCAACTTCCTTCCCTTTTTGGCTTATTATTGTCACTTTGGGCAGTCACGCGAGATGTGACCCGGCTTCGCTTAGGTTTAGAAGAGCCGTTGATCACGCTGATCGATGACATCAATCTCCATCGCAGACAAGGTTTCCGCCGGCTACAACCTCCCTCTACCACGATAGAGATTGTGGCCTTGGGGCCGCTAGCCCTCTTCTGGATTCCTGTATCTAAGCATTGCCATCGGCGTTGTCGATGCGGTTGGCTTCTGTGATCATTCACCGAAGGACGTCTTGAACGCCAAAATGGCAATTGCTTGCCAAATATCTTGCTTGAGGACGTTGCTATAGTGAAAACTTAGTGTTTCGGGAGCGAGGTCACCTCCGGTGATGATTTTGCCAAAACGTGAATTGAAGTGAACGTGAACTGTACTCTGTCATGCTAGACTACTGACGCAGATGATATAGTTTGTACTGTGTGTCAGACTTCTCATTCATTTATCCAACATGAGAAAGGGTAGCTCGCACAAAGTTGCTCATCGTTTCTGGTGACATGAGAGGGTCCTGCCACATCGGATTTATCTATTTGAGAGGTAGTAAGCCTGCGGTTGACGATGTGAGAGCGGTCGCAAGAGTCGTCGATTCAGCCCCGCCAGTAACGTGTTACCGTTGGATGGCCTTTAGATCGGATCACCAACTCAAAGCCATGCCACACAAACATACGACCGCGAGGTTAATTTTATTCGTGCCGTTGTTCACCCCAGCAGTAGTAAAATACACCTTCAAACTCGTTAGCCACATGCTGACCGTCGGTTCCTTGGAGCTTGCGGGATCAAACGGTTCAAGAAGAGTCGTTTGAATCCAGGACTCACTCGAGCATTGCAAATTTCTCTCCGTGATAACTGCTTCGCACGCATGAGACGCTCGAAGCTCTTGCAGTGGCGTGTTGTGCTATTGGAGTGGATAGTTATTGAG
Organism: Penium margaritaceum; assembly: GCA_023375785.1. Lineage (NCBI taxonomy): Eukaryota > Viridiplantae > Streptophyta > Zygnematophyceae > Desmidiales > Peniaceae > Penium > Penium margaritaceum. Next base: position 69,076 of record SZWC01008245.1, read on the forward strand.
GCTCTCAAGTCCTGAAAATTTCTGGTATAGGTCTTCGTTGATTCGCGCTTGTCGGCCGGTGCCTCCCATTGTGCTAGGTGTCGTTCCAACGGGCTACGGCGTGGGTGAAGGGTTTGCCGAGCCCGAGGGGTCCATCACTGGATAGGCTATCGGGTTTGTCAGTGCTACACCATTTTTGGCAAACGTTTTCACTTCCGTTGGTTCACCTAGAGAGCGTCGTTGTTCACGTACTCCTGATCCGCCATCAGTGGGATACTCGTCAAGGATTATTGCTCGTCACAGGCTGCGCTTGCTCTATTCACCATTGTCATCGCAATTTCTTTGATCTTCTGAATAGTGAAGATGCACTGAGCCCTTGTGTGAGGTTGTCCCTAGGTAGTTACCGTACTGATCTTAGATTTCATTATTACTTGCTTTTTAATGAAAAACTCTTGAATTTGGCCACGTGCTAATAGTAGTTCGTGTTAATTTGATAGGGTGAAAATGCCGACCCCCCCTGTTTTGTCTCCCGTGACCCTCATATACCACTCCATTGGAACAATAAGCCCCATCCGTCCCTCTGTTGGAACAATAAGTCCCATCCGCCCCTCCGCCAGAACGATAAGCCCCATCCGCCCCTCCGCTAGAAGGATAAGCCTCATCCGCCCCTCCACTAGAACAATAAACCTCATCCGCCCCTGCCCGAGACCAATAAGCTTCATCCGCCCCTGGTTAAAAAAAAGAAGCCCCATGTACTCCTCTACGCCAGATACTCGAGGGGTATATGGGGCTTGTTGTATTGAGGCAGGGGTGGATGAGGCTTGTTGTTCTGTGGCAGGGGTGGATGAGGCTTTTTGTTCTAGCGGATGGCCGGATGAGGCTTATTGTTCTGGCGGAGGGGCGGATGAGACTTATCATTCTGGCAGAGGGGCGGATGGGGCTTATCGTTCCGATAGAGGGGCGGATGGGGCTTATCGTTCCGCCGAGGGATAGATGAGGCTTATTGTCCGAAATGAGGGGTATATGGACTACAATAATTCTTTTTAGATGTGGCATATATTTTTTAAGAGAGGACATCTCATTCATGTGTTAATCAGGGTACTTGCAACGTTCTACACCAATTGGCGAGTGTTTCGAGATTTCAATACTTGCTACATGCGAACATACGTGGCTCACGCCTCCTATGTTGGCATGTCCCATGACATTCGGAGACTTGCAGAGTGGAGGAGTAGATGCGAGGGACATGGGGGGAAAATCGACGGATGTCATACTACTATTGTGCCTCACTCCGGGGACCGGTCGCATTGAGTCCTGACTTCGGGATTCGAACCCACATTTGTTGCATGGAAAATGGTTACATGTGTGGCTTTCCAACAAATTCAAGGATACAATATGACCAAATTCATTTATTTTTAACAATGGAAAAATAAAGGAAGTAAAGAGTGAACCTAAGTTATACACTGAAAATTATTTTGGAAAACAAAATCTAGGTTGAGTATGGCAATGTGCCGGTTTTCCCTCTAGTTCCACTGCACTTTGATACCAAGTGTTACACCGAGTGGAACGTAGGTGGATCATAGGGATGAGGTAAGGGACAAAGGACGATTTGGGTTTGTAAGATAATTGGATAACTTGTATTAAGCAGTAAGTGTACTTTGATAGCAAGTGCCGGTTGCATTGATCACATGTATACAATGTTGAGAATGAGAATGAGGCATAAGTCGGGTCTTCAGCGCTCGAGCTGAGCGATGCGTGTGAGGCTGCACCATGAGTGACGTATTCAAGAAGCTCCGCCAAGAAGTCGGGGGGCTTTGATAATATTGCAACACTTCTTCATAAAAGTCGAGCGTCATCAAGAAGTCGAACGAACGATATCGAAAAATTGATATGGTTCGTGACACTTCTTTCAGCCATTCAGGAAAGTGGTCAAAGTTATCTAAAGCTTCTGGAACAAAAGATTGGAGGTCGGGAAACCCTCGACCAAAATGTCCTCAGCTGAACGGGGTAAAATCCTGAAGTCGTCGCGTGGTGGACTATGAATGTAATGACAAAAAATCCCACTCGCAGAGTTTAGGGACTCGGGTCCATCAAGGACATAACACGAACACTCAAAGATCTTTTGAAGGGTATTGTACAACACAATGGAAGAAACGTGTTCTTTAAACCAATACCTCCTCCATTATACTGTAAGTTCTTAGACTCTAACCACTATTTCAATGCCTTCACGATCTAAATCATGTTATTCAATCATGTTTCTACTAAATTACGATGAAAAACAAGTTCAATTTCAACATTAGTATATAATGATCTATGATTAGAGCATGTAATCACTGTAATGTTGGTCGGTCACATGCTTCATAGCTGCTTGCGTCTTTGCGAGGGTTTGCTGTGTTTCCTCCAAGATGCTTGCAATGTCCTAGTGGTGGATGTCGACCGTTGGGATGTTACTTTGATTTTTTAGTCTAGCTGGTGTGGCAAGAGGTTTTCCGTACACCACTTCGAAAGGTATTTTCGCAATTGTGGTGGAGATGTTGGAGTTTTATGTGAGTTTTGAGATCGGTGGTTTTGCTATCCAATCGGTGCCATGAGGCGCGTATAGAGTGCGGAGGAGTTGTTTGAGTGTCTGATTGGTCCGCTTGGTTTGCCCGTCGGTGTGAGGATGGAACGCTCTGGATAGCTGGATCTCACTACTATAACGCGTCATGAGTTCATTCCAAAAATAGCTAGCAAAATGGTCATCTCAGTTGGTGATGATAGTACATGGCACACCGTGTAACCGTACGATCTCAGGTGGTGATCGTTGGAATGAAGTGTGATATTTCAGAACCTGTCCACGTGGACGAGGATGGCTTCATACCCCTCGGGAGTGGTGGACACACCCATTACAAAGTCCATGCTGATGTCCACCCACGATTCTGTCGATACGGATAGGGGTTGAAGTACGGGTCAAAATGGGTAGGGATTGAATTAGACCGGGTGGTCGTGTGCGACAAGAAATTTCCCTTTGATAGGTGTTGCACAATTTACGGAAGGCCGCCACGTTGCTCTGCATCTTGGCCCACCAATAGTGTTTTGCCACCTTCTTCAGCGTCTTCTCCTCGCCGAAGTGTCCACCTGGACCGGTGTCGTGGCGTTCCTGCAATAGCATACGGTGTAGCTCCTTGCTTGGATGACCGACGACCTGACGAGTGAATCATCATCGCTAAAGGGATTGTCGAACCAAAACTCGGTCTTTTCAAGCCCGCCGAACTCCTTGTAACCCTTCTTGAGAGCCTCGCGAGGCACGGGTTTTGTTCAACAAGAAATATACTGATCTCAGCCATTAAATCTGGTCAATGACTTAGAGCATCCACCATGTTAGTTTTTCCAAGTAGGTGCTCGTAGTCAAACTTGGACTCGAGGAACTCTATCCATTGAGTTTGTCGACGGCTTAGTTTTGGCTGGATCTTGAGATGTTTTAGTGCGTTATGGTCGGTACGGACAATGCATTGCTGGCATTCCAAGTAGCACCACAATGTATTCAAAACGTACACGACTGGTACATTTCCTTCGTGTGCACCGCGTAGTTCAGTCCCGGCTCGCGTAGTTTTTGCGACATGTACGCGACCGGTTGTTCCACCGCCGTTGTTTTGGAGAAGAACGGCTCTTATGGCTCGATCAAACATGTCGGTAGCCATGATGTAGTCCACCGTTAGATATGCTAATCGTACGGCTAGGGCCGAGGTCAGAGTATTTCTCAAAGAGTTGAATTCTTCTTGTTCAATGTCCTCCAAATTCCACTCGGTGGTTTTCCAGGTGAGATCGGACAGAGGCGTTGACACTTGTGCATAGTCCTTAAAGAATCGATGATAGTAGTTGCAGAGGCCCAGAATTACTTGGACGTCCCAAAAATTTGTGGGCGTCGGCCAATAAGCGACCGCCTCCACCTTTTTGGGTGATCTGTCCGTTGCCGATGACGTGGCCCAGAACTCGATCAAACAACGATTGAAATCACATTTTGCAATCTTTCCGTGGAATTTATCTCTTTGTAAAATCTCGAGAAATTTTTGGAGATGTCCATTGTGCTCCTCCGGGTGCGGCTTTTTGGAGATGAGCACTCTTCCTTGAAGCTAGACACGTGAACTAGACATACATGTTAGTGAGGTTGTTTGAGGTAGTTGCGGGTTGCTAATCCCGAGGGACCGTGCTGTGTGACTATTTTGCTTGAAGCACGATTAGTCGCCACCAGATTAGAATACAATGTGATCTGGCTCGATCCCATGGGTGGCGTCAAGGTACCATGTGTAATTGGTGAAAGGCGCTATTATGATGGATGTGTCATGCATGGAGGAGAATGCATGCACCAAACCATGGATCAATCTAGCTTTGTCTTAGTACTAACAAGCACTGAGGTGAAGTACAAAAATGAGTCACATGACAGCAAGGTGATCGAGGATGGTTGACCGGGCCAGTTGACCAGGCCACCCACGCAAAGTGCTTGACACAAGGCCCGGATGCCACCCTAAGATCGAACCAGTCCAGTCGGCAAGCGAGGCGTTGGTGGTTCCTCACATGCCAGAACAAACGTATTGTGTGGTCCAGAAAGACCAGCAACCCGGCATCACCAAGAAAACTACATGTTTAGGCATGCACAACTCTAAACAGTAGTCAACCACATCTTCCACAAGCGTACGTGGGTGCATGCTCCCTGCCAAGTTTGATCCATGCTATGCTAATTAGAAACCAAGCCAGTCATGCTGGTCATAACATTAAGCTGTCAAACACATAATTGTTGGATGATGTAGGCGTCATTTTAGCACTCGGTTGAGACACAAGAAGTGCATGAACCATTATGTGTGCGCATCCAAGAGCTTGACTTTGGATTAGTCACCTGCGATAATGACATATGTGGAAAGAGTCAAGAGGTAACTTGTATATCTTACATCCTATTATCAACACTCACCCATGCTCCACAGAAGAATATTCCGCACACATACAAGAGCAAGAGAGAAGCACACCCATGCTCTAAGATACCACGACCCACGAGCAACATAAAGAAGAATGGTCACATCAATCAAGGCTATTACGAGTGCGAAGCAGACCAAAATCATGCACACCTGCCTTAAAGATGTCACTACTTAGAGCCCTGGTAAGAAAGTCTTCACACTTCTGATGAGTATCAAAACAGAAAACTTTAACTTCTTTGGCAGCAAAGCGCTTATGTTAGTGATGCTCAATGTTGATGTGCTTTATGCGAAATGATACATGCCATCGTGTTCAACATTTGCCTTTATGCTTTGAATTTTGTGACACAAGATGATTCAATAGATGGGGACAAGCAGTTGCTGCAACACACTGGAAAGTCACACGCTGTGACACATACCAACATGGAGCGCCACGTACTCAGCCCCACTCAAGCTGTAGGAAATACACCCTTATTTTTCACTCTTCCATGAGACAGCAATCCCACCAAAAGGAAAGATGTATCAAGTGCAACTGGGTGTATCTGTGTGCTGTGCCCAATCACAGTTAGTGTAGCCATCAACAACCACGGAAACTTGAGCATAATAGCATAGTCCCACACGTGCTGTAGATAGCACATAATAGAATATACGTTGGGTAGCGTTAAGCCGACGAGACTACTATGAAACCTAGGACAAGACAAAAAAAAACAAGAAGGCCACATCTACCTGAGTGATGGTGGCAATATACATGAGTGACCCGATCATGGTAAGGTAATTGGTGGCGTGAACTGTCTCTCCCAGCTGTGATGGATCCAAAAATTCACTAATCTGCTAGAGTCATGGGGGTAGATGCTGGATGAATGTCGGTCAACAAGGACGTGAAGTGCTTTCCAAGGCTGAGAACATAAGCAGCCTGATTCACATGAAGAGTGTGACGCTGATGATCGCGTTCCAACTCCATCCCAAAGAAACACTCAAGATGGGCCCAAGTCCGTCATCTTGTACGTGGACTACGAGAGGGCCTTGACTAACTGGATATCATCTGGATTGGGAGAGACAATGAGCACGTCATCAATGTAGAAAGGTCCACGGTGCTGCAGCAATATTCACCTCTCTCAATAGTGTAGGCGATCTCCGTGCTCCACTAGCATGGCGATTGCTTAAGCCCCTAAACAGTGTTTTATGGTGGCCAAACTGTGTTCATGCTATCCGTGAAACTTGGTGGCTGCACCATGTAAATCTTCTCATCGAGACATTTATGCAAGAACACATTGTTGATGTCCATCTCCTCAAGTTCCTAGTCATTTTGTACTACTAGGCTCATAAGTGCACAAGATGTGGTACATAGCCCGACTGGAGCAAACTTCTCGTCGAATACCAAGAATCTGAGAGAACCCCTTTGCTGTCCAGCGGGCTTTGTATTGGTCAACCTTGCCATTAGGCTTCAGCATGCGTGAGAGGATCAAGCAGGCCAAGACAACTTTGTGGTCCGTAAGAATGTTCATAATCTCAAAGAGACCGAGCTCCTTGAGAGTGTCTTGCTCTTCCGGCATGCATTCTTCCCAGAGGCCATCATCAACTGCCTCTTGAGCCTACCAATTTGTGGTAGGCTCTGGAGGGCGTGTGGAGAAGCCACTTGTTCCAAAGCATTCAGCAACATAGTTTGCAATAGAGTTGATGAGCCTGCTGTAGGACTCATCTGTAGCAAGTGCATACCCAGCTATTGAGTTGTGATGGACAACACTGACAGTGAGGCAAATCACATCTAGACCAGTGGGTCTGGGAGAGATTCCAACACTGGAGGAGGATGTGCTGGAGCATGTGTGAAACTGAAATGACCAAGATACTACTAAGGGAGGAAACAAAGCCTCCCTTTGCGTGTGCATGGCTCTTGGCAGACAACAGGGACATTGGCTCAAGATGAGATACTGGGAGATCGAACGGCTCTGCGGTCTGTGACAAGAAATTAGGAGGTGAGTCAGGATGAGATTGTGCCGGTGCAATGAAAGGCACAGGTGCCCACTCTGAAGATGTAGTTGCAAAAGACGTAGAGACTGGCAATGACTCTGGAGAGGAAGAAGTCAAAGCGCATGATAAGAAAGGTAGACTAGGAGATGCACAATGAGGGGAAGCGACCAGACACAACGGCGTGGAGGGCAAAGGACCAGCGAAGGGAACTGTGTCGGAGGAGGGAGGCGATGGATTCCCGAGACTGAGGGCTGAGACAGGCGACCCCTTCAAGCCGACAGAGTGAGGAAAGAGAGGAGGGTGGAGCGACACAAGACAAATTGCGTGGAAAGACATACTCAAGGAACAGCGTTTTGTGTGACTTAATTATGCGAGACAGGTCAACGTCCCAAAAATGCCAAGCACTATACGTTGTACAGACACTAAGGAGGGTATAGAGGTGAGCATTGGGGCTAAGTTTTCCGTCTTGAAGAAACTGAAGGAGTCAGATGGTGGCGACACAGCCCCAGATGCAAACAAGATACAAGTTCACACGGCAACCTAACTAACGTTGAAAGGAAGTGACATGACAAGGAAATGGACCGTGAGGAACTCAGTTCTAGATTTGAGTAATGTAGGACATGGTATTGAAGAAGAAGAGAGGGGGTAGGTCAGAGGGTATGAGCAGAGTGCAAACACCATCACCAATTGTGCGATTATCATGCTCAGAGACGCTGTTTTGGTGTGGTGTGTAGGGAGCAGAGGACTCCATACACATTCCGTGAGAAGACAAGAAATGAGCTCTGGGTTCCATGAACTCGCCACCAATACCACAGTGGAGTATGTGGTACAGACGGTGAGCAAAGGTGAGCTCAGCTTGAGGTAGCCAAGACTCAAGGATGGGTCAAACGCCTCTTTTCTTCAAGGGCAAAGACCTAGCGCATGCACAAGTATTTCTTGGTGAGGCAAAGGACACAATAACCAGCCCACCCCAAGGCATTATGGGTGAGAGGACCCATGCCATTGGCATCCCAAAAATCAAGGGGATGGACGGTACATGTGTCAGATGTGGAGAAAGATGTCCAATGCATTCTGCATTGAGCGCTGTCAAGGTAGTCAGTAGCGCAAGGGGTAGGGAAAGTGTAAGAATCCAGACCATGTGCGTGCTCATGACAAAGAAAGCAGCTAGTTATGGTAGTGTGGATGAAGCGGCGATGCATCATCTGTGTGGTCGTTGGGGATAGGAAGCATGTGACGTCGAAAAGGACAGCCCTGGCAAAGGAAGGTACGAAGGAGGGGACACAACGCAGACAATCACAACTCATGCCACAAAGCAAGATGCGACCAGTGTTGTGGTGAGAAATAGTGGTAATGCCACGGCTAGAGTCAAAGACCATGCCATGGTCATCCATAGTCATAACATATAGCTGGCTCAGCTCAAGAGCAAGGACAAACAACAAGTCTGGCAAGAAGAACTTTCCCCCCAGTAGCAAGAAAACAGACAATACTAAACCCCTGAACTAGCAGCAGGTGGCCAAAGCCATTGTGGAGAAAGCAGACAGAGTCCACAGGACCCAAGGAGACAAATGATGCATGAGAGGATGTCATGTGGTTAGTGGCTCTAGAGTCAAGAATCTGGAACCTACGTTCGAAATTTCGCAAAAGCGAAAATTTCGCCTAAGCGAATTCGCCCGAAATTTCGCCATGCCTCAGCATAGGAAACTAGCGAAATTTCGTTCAACTTTTAAATTTTAGTTAAAAATTTTAGTTAAAATTTCAAGCGTATTTCGCTCATTTTACAGAGGTTCAGGGCATGTCCAGCAGGCATGGGGCAGGGGTTGTACATGGAATTTTAGACACTGAAAAAAACAACATAGCACAGAATTTCAAGAGCAATTTAGGGAGTTT
>SZWC01008245.1:81603-100102 GCA_023375785.1 Penium margaritaceum
CTCTCTCTCTCTCCCCTCTCAACCTCACCTCGTCCAACCGCGAAGTCGCGCCACTATCCGTTTTGCCGTGAGGAGAGGCCGACGGGAGGAGGTTGGCCAAAGCAGGGGGTTGCTGGACCAGCTGCTTACGTGGCCAAGAGCTGCTACAACAGCAAGGGAGGCATTCAAGGGCGAATTGGGAGTGACCAAGCCTCCAAGGCCGAATTTCATTTTTTTTCTCCACGGCCAGAGAGACTTCCAAGTCAACCCCGGGTCCAGGGTGGAAAGGAGAAGGGAGGAGCCATATCTTGGCCTCCAGACCTCCGAATTTCATGCCATTTTTCTTGTTGAGCTCATAAAAATATTCTCTACTTGATTTTATGACTTAGAGACCGTCCTTGTACCATTTGGCCGTGGCTATTCCATTTCTCAAGAGATTCTCGCTCTCCTTTGGATTCCAAGAGTTGTGACCACATCTTACTTTCGGAAATTTCGTGCTGCATCCTTAAAAAAAAATCTCTCAGCAAAGACCAACCTCTTTAAAAAAAAAGGGTGAAGGAGGAATTCTCACAAGCCACCTCGATCCACCTCTCACGAGGTGAAGGAGGGCGCGCTTTGGGAACCTCAGTCCACCACTCCAGAGGGTGAAGGAGGGACTCCTCAAAGCCACCTCGGTCCGCCTCTAACGAGGTGAAGGAGGGCACGCTTTGGGAGCCTCGGCCCACCGCTCAAGAGGGTGAAGGAGGGAACCTCCCAAGCTACCTCGGTCCATCTCTTACTAGGTGAAGGAGGGCGAGCTTTGAGAACGCCACCCACCTCCCAAAAAGGGTTTGAAGTGAGGCACACCTTGACTACCAGTGTGTCCTCCACCCATTTAAAAAAAATCACAAAGTAAGGAGGTTGGGAAAAGGGTGACCCGTAGCGAGGCCTTGCAAAAGCAATGGCGGGCCTCGGGACCGGACTTTCTGTGGTTATGGGACGTCCTCCAAACGTTAGCCCACGCCGCTCGAATGAGAAAACACCCATGGGATCCAAGGAGCGTCGCGGGACGTTGGCACCGGTGAGCCACCTCGCAAAGCCACGCCGAGAGCCAGTGACGAAAGGGGGAAAGTCTCGACCGGCATCGCCAAGAGACAAGACGCCAAAGGCTCCTAACAACAAGCAACAGAACGAAGGTGCCCACGCAGTCGAACCACAAGGCGATGGGCAACCCCGCAAGTTGATCATTGAGCTCGACTTTGGCCACGATGCTCAACCGACCCCGGTCAACGAAGGCTCGAAAGCTGCTGAAGAGGGTGTAGCCACTGTCGCCAACTCCAAGGAGGTCATCGACGGTGGCGAACATGGGGACGAATCCCCAAACGAGCCAGCGGATCAGGTGGTCATCGAGGCCGAGCAAGACATGGAGGAAGAAGCTGAGGCCCACGATGCCGCCAGCAAAGGCAGTGAGGCCGGAAAGTCCGCATCGATGGAAGCGGCTGAGGAGGCAGATGTGGAGCAACTGTCTCAACGTGCTGATGGAGGCGGTCGTGTTGTTCCCCGTGTTGAGGGTGAGGGAGGCCACCGGGCGAACCTTCCAAGCGTCGTGGTGGCAGAACGCGCACTCGGCAGTGCTGCACGCCGCCTCAACGTCGAAGGCCAACTCGACAAGCTTCGCGCTCGACTCTCAACAGAAGACATAGATCTTGCGATGACCATCATGGGTGCTCTGGCATACGATGGTGACATGGTACGCGCCAGCCTTCGTGAACGGGTGTCCACAACGCAACGATTCAATGAGAGGCTGTATGAAGAAAACGCCAAGATGGTCCGCGAGTTGGCAGCTGCTGAGCACAAGGCAAAAGTGGCGGAGCAGGCACTTGAGACCCTTCGCGCGAAGGAAGCAGCAAACCAGCGAGTGGTGCTGAACGCGGCCGTGGGAGTGGCTCGCCATGCAGTCGAGGATGAGGTGGAGCAGATCTTTGAGCGTCGTGAGCGTGCAAGCATCGAGAAAATACGCAAGGCTGCTCATAACGCGCTTCACGGTTGGTGGACCTGCCCCACGGGCACAAGCTGACGTACCACGGATGAGGGTCGTAGCTGCACCACCTCGATCCCAAAGGATGGGTGGAACCAGCGGCCGCGTGGTACTGGAGCCGGCAGATCGCTACGATGGGACGGGAGACGTTAATACGTTTCTGAAAATTCTCGAGCGCCACCTACGCCTTGCCCAGGCTGACAAGGAGGAGTGGGGTGCTCAAGGGATGCTCTCCCTCAAGCCTCAACCCTTTGAGAAGCTGACGGAGCTTTGCGAGGAGAAGCAGCTACAAGCCGACCAGAGTTGGGAGGAGTACTGCGTACTCATGCGCGAGCTCTATTCCAAATCCGCTGACTCCCAGAAGGCGAAGAAAGAGTTGGAAGCTTACATGCAAGGAGGCATGTCTTTGGAGAAGTATGCGGATACATTTCTCAAGACAGCAAAGAAGGTGGACGAGCGTCACTTGACTGAACAAGCCAAGATCGACCTCTTTCTGACTGGTTTGGCCAGCCCGCAGCTTCGGGTTTTCTGCCTCCAGGATAACGGAAAGGAGTGGGATAGTCTGCGTGCCCTTGTGACACGCGTTTGCAAGGTCTACAAGATGAACTCGGGCCTTTGGGATCGCGATGCACGCGAGAGCCGCACTTCACGTGAGACACCAGCTCCAACAGGTGGCGCCGCAAAGCGCTCTGCAGACGCCGCATTGGAGCCGTCAAAGAAGTTTCGCCGTCACGATGGAGAGAACACAACCCGCAGCGCTGTCATCTGCAGGATTTGCAACAAGCTTGGACATATCGCACGTGACTATCGTCATCGCGAACAGCAGTCACAGCAGCAGCTGGGACAGCAGCACAGCCAGCAGCACCACGGGCCTGGTTGGCGCCATGGCGGTGGCCAGCATCGTCCGAATGGCGGAGGTCAGAACCGTTTCCATGGTGGTGGCCAGCAGCAAGGTGGACAGCGCCAGGGCCATGGCAATGCCCCAGGAGGCCAGGGGCACCCTCAGGGGGGCCAACGCCAGGGCCAGGCCTTTGCAGCTATGCAACATCCTGGTGCACACGGTGGCCAGCGTGGACACGGACGCCCTCGTGAGGAGGATCAGGATTTTGAGGGAGGAGCGGCCAGACGCGCTCGTCGCCCCCAGCATGGCCATGAGCAGGATTTTCAGGATCCCCAGTAGCCACGAGTGGACTGCTATCTGGGGTTGCCGTGAGTCATGGAGAGGACGAGGGTAGAATATTCATGTTTTGTGATGATGATCTCAAAAACTTTGAGTTTCTTTCAGCACAATGTTTCTCCACAATCTATGCACCATTCATGAATCCTGAGTCCCTCTTCCATGATCGCTCATGTCCACTTGTGTATGCAACCAAGGAAAACCTGGAAAACCGCACATGTTTGGTTGTTGCTACAAAGGAAACTTAGCTCTCTGTTTTGGAAGCTGCACATGAGGCTCACACGAGAAATTCCCTAACATCAATCACGGTAGCTGTACCTGTTGGTCCGGCGATGAACATGTCTGCCTTCAAAGGATGGAAGCTTTTGGCCTCGTTCACAAAAGGACACCGCATGTGGGAACAGATGGATGATATGATGGAGCTCCGAAGAAGCACTCATGCCTATCGCATTTACCACTTGGAGGGCAAACCCCCATCGAGTCTTTTCCTACGCAAGTCTGAGGCAGCATGACCATGCAGTTTGATGGCAAGCTTGCAGGTGCTCCAGCACGTATCCTTGCTGACACCGGAGCAGATGACTCCTTTGTGAGTGGAGCATTTGTGCGCAAGTGGCAATTGAAGTACACTCCTCGTACAGGCAGAGTGATTGTCGGTGATGATAGGGAGGTGCCGGTGATCGGTGAGTGTACAACACGACTCACGTTGCCTGGCTTCACAACCACTGTTCGCCTAACGGTGTTGGACCTCATGGACCCCTTCGATGTTGTAATGGGGGATCCATGGCTGGTGAGCCACAAAGCGCTTATGTGCTTCACCTCGAAGACGTTACGAATCTGTAGTGGACGACGGACTATCACTTTGTCTCCAATCCCCCAGATTCAGCGTCCTGAAGCACTACCCCAAGCCAGCCTCACAATACTCCAAGTGAAACGGCGGCTGAGGCAGGGCTGTCGGTGCTTCCTTGCAACCCTAAAGAAATTTGATGATGAGGTGGAGAGTGACGTACCCTCAGGGGTTGCCACAATCCTCTCCGAATTCTCAGACGTGTTTGAACCTCCACCGGATGGGTTGCCACCCAGGCGTGGGGTCAGTCACACCATCCCGCTGGAACAGGGGGCTGTGCCCCCCTTTTGATCGGTGTATCATTTAAGTCTGGCAAAAAGACAAGAAGCCGAAACACAAATCAAGGAATACCTCGGAAAGGGCTGGATTGAACCAAGTTCGTCCCCATTTGGGGCTCCCATCCTCTTCGTGAACAAAAAGGATGGAGGTTTGAGGATGTGCGTAGACTAACGGGCGTTGAACAAACTCACTGTAAAAAACCGATACCCGCTCCCACGCATCGAGGACCTATTTGACCAACTTCAAGGAGCGAAAGTCTTCACGTCTCTGGATCTATCGCAGGGCTACCATCAAATCCGGATCACGGAGGAGGATGTACCCAAAACGGCATTCAGAACTCATCTCAGACACTATCAGTTTCGGGTCCTCTGCTTTGGACTGACGAACGCGCCTGCGACATTCCAAGCAGTGATGAACAACATCTTCCGGGAACACCTCGGCAAGTCGGTGCTGGTGTATCTTGACGATATCCTCATCTTCTCCAAGAACCATGAAGAACACGAGCGACACCTCAGAATGGTGCTTGAGATTCTTCGCAAGAACCGCTTTTTCGCCAAGAGAAGTAAGTGCAAGTTTGCGCAGCCAGAGCTGGAGTACCTTGGCCACGTCATTAGTGGCGAGGGGATCCGGGTGGACCCTCGCAAGGTGCAGGTCGTGAAATAATGGCATCAACCCAAGAACGTTGGTCAGCTCCGCTCCTTCCTTGGACTCGCAAATTACTTCCGGCGGTTTATGAGAGGCTACTCCACGTTAGTCAGCCCTCTCACTGCCCTGACCCGGAAGGCGAGGACTCGGGTTTGGTCAGCAAAATGCACGGAGGCTTTTGAGGCTGTGAAGACGATGCTCATCTCGGCACCGGTACTTGCACTCCCGGATGCAAAAAACCGTGGGAGGTATGCTGTGATGCATCGGTTACAGGGTTGGGAGCCGTGCTCATGCAAGACGACCACCCTGTTGCCTACGAGAGCCGCAAGCTCTTAGATGCAGAGACTAGGTACACCACTGGGGATCAAGAACTGCTGGCAGTCGTGGATGCTTTCAAAGTATGGCACTGTTATCTTGAAGGTGCCGAGGGACAAATCACGGTGGTCACAGACCACAATCCTCTCACGTACTTCCAGACGCAACCAAACCTTTCACGTCGACAGGCACGGTGGAGTGAATACTTGAGTCGCTTCACATTCACCTGGTAGTACAGACCAGGGCAAGGTAACGTGGCAGACCCATTGAGCCGAAACCCAACACACATGAGCCTTATGCTGAGCAACAATGAGATCACAAACCGCCACTTTGCCGTCATTGCGGCAGAGACGTCACTACACACAAATCCACTCTGCCCACCCCCAAGACCACTGGTCAGTGTGAACCCTTTCAAGAATCACATTCGGATGGGCTACACTATGGACCCCTGGTTTGCTGAGCCGAAAAACATTGAACGCCATGGCCTCGTGGAGGCTGCCGGGTTGTACTGGCATGGTGAACAGGTGGTGGTCCCCAATGTCAACAACTTACGACAACAGATCATGTTCGAGTTTCATAACCCTCCTTCCTCAGGCCACGTCGGATCGAAAAAGACTGGACATGCTCTGGCTCAGCACTACTGGTGGCCAGGGTGGAGCAGTGACATCAGGAAGTACTGCATGGTGTGTGACCTGTGCCTTCGTAACAAGACTTCGAACAAGGCACCTGCAGGGCTCCTCCAACCTCTACAGCTTCCTGACAACCCATGGGAGTCGGTGGCCATGGATTTCATCATGGGACTCCCGGAGACCAAGAAAGGCCACGATGCCATCTTGGTCGTGGTGGACAGGGCAACGGGAATGGCCCACTTCATGCCCACAACAACTCGCGTCACAGCGGAGGAGACCGCGAGGCTTTTCTATGACGGTGTCATCAAGTACCACGGCTTACCCCTCCGCATTATCTCCGACCGTGATCCACGCTTCGCCAGCCGGTTTTGGCTTGCGTTGCAAGAACGGTTTGGAACGCGACAAAGCATGTCCTCGGCATTCCATCCCCAAACGGATGGGGAAACAGAGCGCATGAACCGCACACTCGAGCAGATGCTCCGCATGTACATCGACCCAACAATGGAGGACTGGGACGACTTTTTGGCCCCAGCCGAGTTTGCCCTGAACAATGCAGTCAACGAACGACTGGATTTACCCCATTCTTCCTCAACCACGGTCGGCATCCGGTGGTACCCGCTTCAATGGTGAAGTGCGGGGGTGGCGGTGATCAGGTGCCCTCTGCCCAGGCCTTTGTCGAGCGCATGGACGCCCTCTGGCGAGATGCCAAGGCTCATTTGCATGCGGCTCGACAGCGCCAGAAGGCCTATGCTGACCAGAAACGTAGTGAATTGACGTTCTCCATCGGAGATCGTGTGCTTTTGAGCACGCGAAATCTGCGGCTGAAAACGCCGGGTGCACGAAAGATGTTGCCGAAATGGCTGGGACCCTTCACGATTACACAGAAGCTGGGAAGTGTGGCCTATCGGTTGGCCCTCCCACCAGCCATGCGCATCCATGATGCCTTTCACGTGAGTCTCCTTCCACCCTATACAGCAGACGGGTCTGTTCAGCCACCCCCTCTTGCTGTCCTCGCCGTGGAAGGCCAGTGTGAGGTGCACCGTATCCTCCGACACCATGAGCGTAATTTACACGCACGAGTGGTTAAGGAGTACCTCATCCAATGGGCCGGTTGTGGACCTGACCACAACACTTGGGAGCCAGAGTCGCGAGTGCCAACTGCGGCAATTGCGGAGTACTGGGAGGAACTAGCTGCCCGTCGGAACAAGCATGCCCTCGGGGGTACCACCCCGGCACGAGTCCCCTTGAGAGGATAACGGCACTAGCCCTCGGGCTGATCTTTGGCTTACTCCCGACAGCCTGCCACGGGGACGCCTGGGCACCTATCGCGAGGCCGCTTAATGTAAAGGGGGAGGAAGCGTGGCCACTGTTTTTTTGTCTTTAAAACTTGAACTATCTTTGAACTTTGAAATGTGCCAAATCACGATGTTATCCTCTCCATGGATTGGCGCTTTTATCTTCAAAGATGGATGGTCGTATGCAAACCACCTCTTCACAAAAGACAAAACCGAATCGAGGACGATTCGTAGCTAAAGGGGGAGGAATGTAACACAACGAATTTTAGAACAGAACCTATTTTTTTACAGTCAAGATGGACTGTCGTAATCATTACGTGATTGCGACAGCCCATGGACACTGTTCCCCGACTGACACCATGAGGTCGCGTCAGACTTGACTCAAACGCGTGAAGCAAACAGTGGGAATCGAATCCAATTGAGCATATCGACAAAAATTACGGTCAGGAAGTTTCCACCGTTCTTTCTAAAGAAATACATAAATAATTATGAATAATTAACAAATCATAACTTTATAAAGAAACAACAACGTAGATTCGAAAGGGTGAGGCGAGCCATGAGGACTCCGGCAAGGAAAGACCAGTCCGACGAGGAGGATGGTCATTCAGTTTTACAACGCGAACTTTTCCGAGCTCGTGGAGACCTTTCGACGCTAAGTCCCAACTTCCGCGTTACAGTGAGCGTGCCGCCGGTGGTTTCTCACACGCCAGAACAAACCAATTGTGTGGTCCCGAAGGATCAGCAACCAGGCATCAACTAACAAACAAGCTACCCTACTGATCTTGATATTCGATATTAACTATTCTTTTGATGATTTTTTTTGTCGAATTTCATTTTTCATCGAATTTTAAGGTACCACCAAATTAATTTGAAAATAAAAAAAATGAATTTATGGTGTTACCAGTGGAATTCCGTCACGGGGTTTCCCGGTTTCTTATTTTGCAAACAGTGGCATCACAAAAAATCTTGTCCCCGGTCACCGATTTTCGCCTCGGAGACTGTTCAACATCACGTGCACGACACATGATCCGGCGATTTGCATTGCCGAAGCATGCCAAGCGCACTGCGCTAGCCGTCCATTTGGTCCAAAAGGATGACGTGGACTGGTGGGGACACATGGCATAGCAGATCACATGCCTATTCAAGTGATCTGACAAGCCAAAACTGACAGATTCGGCCTGTAGCGGGTAGCGCACCCTCCACGTGGTATCCTCCACGCTCGGACAACGACGACCGGTCGTCGAATTCATGCAACCATGAGAAATTGACCAGCGTCGCTCGTCGAATTTAAAGTACCACATGCCCTAGTTCGTCGAAACTGAAGGTACTACCACCTATATTAAACCCGTGTCAAATTTAAAGAAACACAAATTAGCTTCAGGTAAATAATCAAAATTAATGATCAGTAGGGTATGAAAGCATGCACAGCTAAAGCCAATAGTCAACGACATCATCCACAAGCGTATGTGGATGCATGCTCCCTGCCAAGTTTGCTCCATGTTTTGCTAAACAGACACCAAGCTAGTTATGCTTATCACAGTATTGAATCTCTCAAACACATCATGTTTGGATGTTGTAGGCGCCACTTCTGCACTTTGTTGAGACACCAGCAGTGCATGAACCATTGTGCGTGCTCCGATGCTGCATCCAAGAGCTTCACTTCGGATTTGTCACCTGCGGTGACGACGTGTGTGTGGACAAAGTGAAGGGGTCACTTGCGTGTCTTACTCCTTGTTGACAACGCCATGCAAGGCCATCTCACGTGGGTGGCCTCGTCAACCACGCCTTGCTCGCTCGCTGTTCACTACTCATTGTTATGTTGGTCAAGCATTTCTTTGCTGAGTGCTTCACATCTCAACCGTCCCATGTGAAAGACAGCTCCTAGCACTGCTGTTGCTAGCGTGGCAACGCAAGCCAGCTAGCTAACTCACTAGCACACACAGGTGGAGGTGAGAACAGCAAGGGGTTGGCTAGGGACACAAACACAAGTGTCAGAAGCTGCAACTATTTAAATGTGCAGAGAGTCATGACAACTGAGGTCTGGCCAACCTATATAGTGCCACGGACCTAGTGGATGCACACACACACACACACTGCGCACAACGGCGCTATTTTTCTAGCAGGACAGAACAGTGGCAAAAACACAGTTTTGGTCACAATTCCCTGCATACTCGTCAGAACGACGAGCCGTTTGAACCAGAACGGCCACGTCGACGAGATCTACATCCTGATAGGCTGCACGCCTACGTGCTCTGACACAGCCCGAGTCTACAAAATACGGAAGTCTTCTGGGCGCCCGTCGCCACCGGCTGCCGGCCTGCTGCCGCCGTCGCCTGTCTCAGGGATCTGCACGTGAATGGACATGAGCCGAGGGGTCACCGTAAGCTGTGTACGACACACACAACAACACTCCCCCATGACCAGAGGGCGAAACACGTCCATGCACATGCAGACACTGACTCTGTACAGAGCAGGAAACNCACAGCTGCTGCAAGCGGTAGGCACAGCACATACAGGGTGGCACATGAGGAATCAACCTGCAACAGGGATGGGGCAGAGTCCAACGGAACGAGTGGCCGCATGAAACTTAGAACGACCTAGAGCCTTGGTCAGAAAATCCGCGCACTGCCTGTCAGTGCTCACGTGGATGACTCGGATCTCACCACGATCAACTAGGTCACGCACGAAGTGATGCTCGACATTGATGTGCTTCGTGCGTGCATGGAACACACCTGAGTTTTTGGCGATGGCCTCCGCGCTCATGTTGTCACACTGGAGAACCACGGGGGGAATGGACTGACGCAGTTCACGCAACAGACGGACGAGCCAGACACATTCCGCTGCACCGGCGCCTAGGGCAACATACTCTGCCTCAGCAGTACTACGTGCGATACAGCCCTGCTTTCCACTTTGCCAGGACACTACAGTGCCTCCAATGAGGAAGATGTAGTCGGTACGGCTTTTGCCATCTGGACTCCACGCCCAGTCGCTGTCTGTGTACCCATCGAGCACAACGGACACCTGCTCGCGAAAGCACAGGCCGAAGCGTGCGGTGGACAAAATGTAGCGCACACAGCGGACTGCGGCCTCCAGTGTTCGCTGGCGCGGAGCCTGCGAGAACTGGGCGAGCAGGTTGACAGTGAAGGCAATGTCGGGCCGTGTCGTGGTGGCCAAGTACATGAGCGAGCCGATGACTCGCAGGTACAGGGTCACATCAACTGGCTCCCCCAGGTCCGCTGGGTCACCGACCTTCAGGGCGGCCTGCCCCTCAGGGGTCATGGGCGTGGAGGCCGTGTGGACGGCCGCGAGGAGGTCGGCAAAACGCTCCCCCACGGTCTCTGCGTAGCGTCCCTGATGGACACGGAGTGTGCGACGAACACGGTCACGCACGATCTCCATCCCCAAAAAAATAGAGGCCTCGCCAAGATCCTTCATCTTGTAGGCCGAGGAGAGAACGGCCTTGGCAGCATTCACTGCTCCCAGGTCTGGCGAGGCGATCAGAAGATCGTCCACGTAGACGAGGATGGCAGCGAGCGGTGCTGGGGACTGTGAGATGAACAGGGATGGGTCAGCATCACTCTGAACGTACCCAGCGCGTCTCAGCGTGCTGGTGATCTCCTGGTTGCAGCAGCGCGGTGACTGCTTCAGGCCGTACAAGGCCTTCCGTAGCCGGTACACGCGACCGGTACCATCCTCAAAGCCAGGTGGCTGGACCAAGTAAATCTCCTCCTCAAGATCCCCATTTAGGAAGGCATTGTTGACATCCATCTGATGGAGTTCCCAGTCGTGCTGTGCCACCTTGCTCAGCAACGTGAGTGTGGTCGTCATCCGCCCAACTGGGGCAAAGGTCTCGGTGTAGTCCACACCAGGGACCTGAGAGAAGCCCTTTGCTGTCAGGCGCGCCTTGTAGCGCTCCACAGTGCCGTCTGGCTTCAGCTTCTTGCGTAGAACCCACTTGGCCTTGATGGCCTTGCGGTTCTTTGGCAAGTCCACCAGCTCAAAGACGCCGTGCTCGCGGATAGCATCAAGCTCAGCCTGGCAGGCAGTGCGCCACTGCTTAGCATCAGGGGCCGACAAGGCCTCAGGCAGACTGGTGGGATCGGGAGCCAGGACTGGTGCACTCCGTGTAGCCAGGGCATATGCTACAGAGGGAGGGTCGATCGTCACCATGGACTCAGCGGCATCACGAGCAAGACCGCGCTCATGAGCAAGTAGTGCCGCACCAGTGGCACAGCCAGGGTGCACCTCAGCAAGGCCACGCGCACTCAGGCCGAGGACCTTTGTGCCCGGATCACCGCTGGCGACACTGCGCGTGGGGCGCGGGCGGAGACGTCCGCCGGGTGCCCGTGTGTAGGGGTCCGATGGGGAAGGGGCAGTGGGCACTGTTGACTCACATGCCGGTGTGGACCGTACGGCAGGCGTGCCACTCGAGGCTGGCGTGGCATCGCCAGCTGGGGTCAGGCCCACGGCAGACGCAGGCGCGTCTGTGACCGGAGGCAGGGACGGCTCAGCGCCAGACACGGATGCGGACGTAGGATCAGACTGAGCTTCAGGGTCAGACTCAGTCTCAGACGCGGAAACAGACGCAGGATCAGGTAGAGCCGCAGACGCGGAGGCAGACTCGGATGCAGACGCGGACACGGGCGAGCGCGGAGAGTCAGGGGCAGAGGAGCGAGCAACAGACGGGGCGGGGCTGGGGGTGCCGGTGGGCACAACCGCTGGGGACAGCCCCGGGGGTGCCGGCGACGGAGTGACCGCACTGGACGGGGGCCCTGTGCCCATCGAACCAGGAACCTCCCCCTCACGACGGGGACCGGAACACCCAGGGGCATGAGCAGCACGCAGAGTGTGGATGCGAGCAAGGTCGCGGAAGGCGAGATGCTAAAAGAAGAGAGCGTCACGGGATTCCACGATACGGCGGCGCTCGGGGTCCCAGAACCGCCAGGCCTTGGACCGCGGGGCGACGCCAACGAAGGCGCAGAGGCGGCCCCGCGGAGAGAGCTTGCTCCCTTGCTGCTCCGGCGTGAACCAGACGCAGGCAAGGGAGCCCCAGACACGGGCGAGGCGCAGGTCCGCACGACGCCCATACCACAACTCGTAGGGCGTGCGGTGACCTGGGAGGGGACCGTGGGGAATGCGGTTCCACACCCAATTCATGTATGCCATGCCCTCAAAGGCAAAGGCCTCAGGCATGGCACTGTCGGCGCGCATGGCGCAGACCGCATCCTCCATGGTGCGGTTCCAGCGCTCGGAGACACCGTTCTGCTGGGGGGTGGCGGGAGCAGAGAGGTTGTGAAAGACACCGAGCTNGACTGGCGTTCGGCCATGACCAGCCAGATGCGGACCGCAATGGCCGCATCGCTCTTCTGACGCAGGCTGTAGACCCAGCGCATGCGCGTGAAGTCATCAGTCAACGTCAGGACGTAGCGACCGCGGTCTTCCTGAAACTCGACAGGGAGCGGACCCATGAGGTCGGAGTGGACAAGCTCCAGGGGCCGACGAGCCCTGGAGATAGACGCAGGATAAGTAGACCGGTGCATTTTTCCTTCAGCACAGGCCAGACAGTCGGTCGTGGGCGGCGTCTCGAAGGACGCGGCATCAAGACCAAGAGCAGGCTGAGTGCGGATCAGCCTATCGACTGCCCCTAGGTGCACATGACAGAGATGTCGATGCAGGAGGCGGTGGTGTTCGGGGGACAGAGCATCAACGATAAAAACACGGGCAGCGGAAGAGGGAGGCAAAGGGGGTGCACTCGCAGAGCACCCAGCAATGTGATAAAGATCATCGACGACCGTCCCACTGAGGACGGTCTCCTCGGTGTCGCGTACAAAGATGCGAGCATCGGCAGCCGTGTGCGTAACACCGAGGCCCATCTTGGTGCAGGCACGGACAGACAGCAGGCTGAGTTCCAGATCAGGGACAAAAAGGACGTCGGAGATGTATACGGGACCAGCTGGCCCGGTGAACTGCACAACCCCAACACCCTGGACAGGGACCTCATGGCCAGCTGCAGTGAGAACAGAGCGAACAGCGCCAACGGGATACAAGACGACAAAGGCGTCACGACGACACGTCATGTGATGGGTGGCACCAGATTCCATGACCCATGTGGCATCTGTGACCCGTGTACAAGGGGCAACGTGGCACTCGGCGACGGAACAAGGCGCGGCAGCAGGCCGCTCGGCAGGCGACGCGGCAAGACGAGCAGCGGAGCGGACATGAGACGCATGCAACCAAGACATGCCATCGGGTCCGTCACGCGCACACGGCTGGGCATGGGGACCACCACAGACATCACCACGCAATAACACAGACAGTCCACAGGCAGTAGGACCCCTCGACTCAGTCAAGTCACTCGCACCTCCCTGAGATGAGCGTAGGGCGAGAAGCTGGTGAAGCTCCGCGATCGTCCGGTCGCGCTCGGCGAGCGCCTGGTCGCGAGGATCAGCGGAGGAGCCTGCTGTGGTGGCGGACTCCTCTGGGACGGCTGCGGTAGTGGCGGCCGAGCGGGCGGTCGCACCGGACGTCTGGCGCATACGCGCCTCGTGCGCCTGCTGCAACCCACGGGTGACCTTGGCCCAATCCAGTGGGCGTCCTGTCAGGCAAGTGCAGTCGGGATAGCGATGGTCACCACCGCAGTTGAAGCACACGAGGCGACGTCCCGTCGTGCTGCTAGAGCCGCTGCTGCTGCCGCCGCTGCTGCTGCTGCTCCTGCCGCTGCTGCTGCGGCTGACACTGCCAGTGCTGGTGCCGCTGCTGGTCCCGCCGCTGCTACCACCACCCGACGCTCTGCGACCCTTCTTCCCCTGCGCTGGAGCCGCCGTGGCTGTAGACGGAGGGGTGGGCGACGCGGCGGCAACTGCAGCTGAAGCGGTGCTACGGCGAGCGCGGTTCGCGGCGTGCATGCCTGCCACATCCAGAAAGTGGAGAGTGGCCCAGCGCAATAGGGTCCCGTCGCTCGCCATGTCGTGAAGCAGCGTCTGGTCGAAGTTGCTGAAGACGCGCGCGTAGTCGGGGTGAATGCCGTAGAGGATGATCTGGAGGGCAGAGTATTGCGCAGGAGCGTCGTCCCCAAGATCCTCGTACAACTGGATCGCCCGGCGCCAGTAATCGGCTGCAGACTCCTGAGTAGTCTGGCAGAGGGAGTTGAAGTCGGCGAGGCGCTGGGATGTCAACGCCAGGGTGGCGCCCTCAAACAAAGTGACGGCCAGTGCCCATGCCGCGCAAGGGTCAGCTCCTGAGCCGGTCAACGAATCGCCAAGGAACCGACTGAAGTCCTTGGTGAAGTCCGGGGCGGCCTTCATCAGGCCGGAAGCTGCGCGGACTGCCATGTGTGTCTGAGCGGGGTCAGACGCCTGATATGGTGCGAGGTAGTAGGGGAGGACTCCCTCGCTCATGGCCCACATGCGAAAGCGTGGCTCCCAGGACTTGAAGTCGTTCCCAGTCCGNAGCTCCTGAGCCGGTCAGCGAATCGCCAAGGAACCGACTGAAGTCCTTGGTGAAGTCCGGGGCGGCCTTCATCAGGCCGGAAGCTGCGCGGACGGCCATGTGTGTCTGAGCGGGGTCAGACGCCTGATATGGTGCGAGGTAGTAGGGGAGGACTCCCTCGCTCATGGCCTACATGCGAAAGCGTGGCTCCCAGGACTTGAAGTCGTTCCCAGTCCGGAAGACGGGCGGGTCTGACTCAAACCACTTGGGTGGCTTGACCGTCGGCAGGGCAACGGCCGGAGCCACTGCGGGGCCAGGCATCGAGGAGCCAATTCCCTTACCCAGGCGGGCCCGCAGGGCCAGCTCCTCAAAGCTTAGTGGGCGGCGGGATGAGCTCGGGTCAGCGTTGGAGCTGGAGTTAGTCCCTTGGAGGGCTGCATTGGCCTCACGCGCTCTGCGACGCGCCTCCAGGCGGATGAGGCGCGCTCAGAGCACCTCTTCCTCGCCCTCCTCGCCGGAGTCGGAGAGGTTCTCCGCGACTTCGTCACCATTCTTGCCGTGGGCAAGGTGATCCTCGCTCGGGTCAGTCGACGGACGCTGCTGCTGCTACTGGGGCAGCAAGCCCCTGATCATATCCTGTAGTTCGGCCACTTGCCTCGTCAAGGTATCGCGGCTCTCTGCCTGTAGGTCCGCCAGTGCGCGCACTTGGCGCGCCAATGTAGTCGGGCTCGGCGGCCGTTGCTGCTGCTGCTGCAGCGGTGGCTGCTGGTGTTGTGGCGGCGGCTGCTGCTGTCGCTGCTACTGCTGCTGCTGCTGCTGCAGTGGCTGTTGTTGCTGTAATGGCGGCTGCTGCTGCTGCTGCTGCTGCTGCGACTACTGCTGCCGCTGTGGTGATGATGGCGGTGGTCGACGTTGACCGCTGACGGCGCTGCCCTCGGCAACTGCGCCGGCAGCCATGCTGGAGGAGGTTTTCTTCGGCATAGCAACCGGTTTCCTCCCCGGTTTTCCCCCTCCGCGGTAGTCCTCCGCGGAGCGTCTCCACGGAACCGCCCTTCCGCGGAACTTCCTCCCCGCGGAACTCCTCCGCGGAGCGTCTCCGCGGATGCCTTCCGCGGTGAACTTCACCGCGGAAGCTCACCGCGGGTCACCGCGGATCACCGCTGATTACCGCGGATGACCGCGGAGTACCGCGGTTCACCGCGGATCTCCGCAGTTGACCGCGGTCACCGCGGTCGCGCTGATGTAGAATACGGGCTGCTGAGGTCCGCGGTCGACACTTCGCACCCGCAGCTCCGCGGTCGCAGGTCTGCGGCGAGCAGCGCCGAAGTTTTTCCTGCACGGCCGCGGAGGTGGAGCTGCGCGGAGGTGGAGCTGCGGCGGAGCTGCGCGGATCCGCGGAACACCGCGGATCTGGACTGGAATTCGTCACCGCGAGGTGGCGAACGCAGAACGCCGAGTGCCTCCGCGGCACTCGACGCGTGTTCCGACGCGGTCGCACGGTTGCCGCGCCCGCCGCGGACGCTTTGTCACCGCGGAGCACCGCGGAACGACCGCGAATCGACCGCGGAACGACCGCGGATTGACCACGGATTTTATAAAAAACGGTCGAAGTGGTGGTGGGCCCTCCCAGGACCTCCCGCCGAGACCTTGGGCACTGCTGCTGCTGCTCCTCAAGGCAACGGCTGCGGTTGCTCACGACTTCTTCGGCTGCTGCGTCTCTGCTGCGCAGCTATGCGAGCACTGGCTCGCTGCTCTGATACCATGAAAGACAGCTCCTAGCACTGCTGTTGCTAGCGTGGCAACGCAAGCCAGCTAGCTAACTCACTAGCACACACAGGTGGAGGTGAGAACAGCAAGGGGTTGGCTAGGGACACAAACACAAGTGTCAGAAGCTGCAACTGTTTAAATGTGCAGAGAGTCATGAAAACTGAGGTCTGGCCAACCTATATAGTGCCACGGACCTAGTGGATGCACACACACACACACTTCGCACAACGGCGCTATTTTTCTAGCAGGACAAATCAGTGGCAAAAACACAGTTTTGGTCACAATTCCCTGCAGACTCGTCAGAACGACGAGCCGTTTGAACCAGAACGGCCACGTGGACGAGATCTACATCCTGATAGGCTGCACGCCTACGTGCTCTGACACAGCCCGAGTCTACAAAATACGGAAGTCTTCTGGGCGCCCGTCGCCACCGGCTGCCGGCCTGCTGCCACCGTCGCCTGTCTCAGGGATCTGCACGTGAATGGACATGAGCCGAGGGGTTACCGTAAGCTGTGTACGACACACACAACAACACCATGGAGTGTGTGTCACCCAAGCAACCTCGTTCCCTTTGCTTGCTCCCTCACACCTCGAGCTTCCCTTCTACCTACACGCGGTACTACATCACGGCGCTGCCCATGCTTCCTTCAAGCACAGTGTAAAAGGTTCCGCCACCTCTCTGCTCTCATTGTGTTAACGCATGGTTTACAGCTAAACATTACACTCATGCATGACCAGGGCTGCAATACCGCGGTATTTAGTACCGCGGTACAAATACCGCGGTATCATGATTTTGTGGCAGCTCATTACCGATACCGGTACCGGCACCGCGTTACCGACGGTATTGGTAAAATACCGCGGTATTATACAATTACCGTGGTACACGGTATACCAATGTATAATACACACATTGTACCACGGTACTAAAATGTGTACCACGGTACTGAATGCCCTAATATTTTTCTAACACCAAAAATTAATTCTAAGCTTAAAAAATGGGATAAGTAATAGATGTCATGAAATTGGAACTCAAGTTTATATGCTCACAAAGACAGGATGCATGTTTACATGATATTCACTTGTGATATGGAGATGTTTAGGTGGAGTAGAAGTTAGGGGACAAGAAAATGAGGGAAGGGGAGGAGGGCAAATTTATGAAGAGATACTCTAGTTGAATACCGTAGTCTCTTATATTCTCTTGTTTTTTAGAGCTCAATAACATGACAATTAAATTCGACTACAATTTTCAGACCTGGAATTTTGGACCTGTTTGTCCAAAAGCCCTCGTATTTTCTTAGTGTCATATTTTGGTCAAACGTCCATGTGCTTGGTCTGTCCATAGGACTTCGCTTTTTGAATTTTGAAATTTCAAATGTCGAGGGTGAAGTCGTACGTCGCGGCTCGCTTTGCACGTAGATATGCACGTCGATTTCCTGTCCATTGCGAGCATCCGAATGCACACTCATCCGCAGTACCTCATTGACTTAGTTGTAGCGCGTTACCGTTACTTGTCAGAAAAAAATCTGTCACGTTCTCATTACCGCGTTACTGTACCGCGGTATGATACCGCGGTACAGACGAGGGGTACCCTGCCAGGTCAGTACCGATACCGTACCGGAATCCACTGGTATCGGCAGGACGAGGTGACCTGCTTTCGTGACCCTCGTGACCGTTGCAGTGTAAACGCTGGGGCCCGCTACCGCGGGCCCCAGCGTAGACGGAAAAACACTAAAACCCACAACCCCCACAAGCAGGTCACGACGTCGTGACAGCGGGTCACGAGGGTAAGTGGGCAAGGCGAGATACCCTGGCGGTACCGCAAAAAAGAATACCGTGCCGCGGTACCACAATACCGCGGTACAAAAACACGGTATACCGCGGTACCGGTAATACCGGCATCAGCCCTGTGCATGACACAACCAGCATGGACATATGAGTCGTTGGAAGCCCTTCTGCAGTCGTTATGAGTCGTTGGAAGCCCTTCTACAGTTGTTATGAGTCGTTGGAAGCCCTTCTGCAGTCGTTATGAGTCGTTGGAAGCCCTTCTACAGTTGTTATGAGTCGTCGGAAGCCCTTCTACAGTTGTTATGAGTTGTTGGAAGCCCTTCTACAGTTGTTATGAGT
>SZWC01008246.1:72296-84044 GCA_023375785.1 Penium margaritaceum
CAACCCAACTTCCATCCCAACTTCCATCCCAACTTCCAACCCAACTTCCATCCAAACTTCCATCCCAACTTTGAACTCAACGACTAACCCAACTTCCAATACAACTTCCAACCCAACTTCCAACCCAACTTCCAACCCAACTTCCAACCCAACGTCCAATAAAATTCCAACCCAACTTCGAACCCAACATCCAACCCAAAATCCAACCCAACGTCCAATCCAACTTCCAACCCAGCTTCTAATCCAACTTCCAACCCAGCTTCGAGCCCAACTTCCAGCCCAACTTCCAATCCAACTTCCAACCGCTTCCAACCCAACTGCCACCCCAACTTCCAACCCAACTTCCAACCCGGGTTTCCACCAAACGTCCAACCCAACTTCCAACCCAACGACTAACACAAATTCCAGCCCAACTTTGAACCCAACTTCCAACACAAACTAACGCAACTTCCAGTCCAACTTCCAGCCCAACTTCTAACCCAAAGTTCAACCCAACTTCCCACCCAACTTCCAACCCAACTTCCAATCCAACTTCCAACCCAGCTTCCAACCCAACTGCCACCCCAACTTCCAACCCAACTTGCAACCCAGCTTCCAACCCAACTTCCAACCCAACTTCCAACCCAACTTCAAACCCAACTTCCAACCCAACTTCCAACCCAACTTCCATCCCAATTTCCATCCCAACTTCGAACTCAACTACTAACCCAACTTCCAACCCAACTTCCAACCCAACTTCCAACCCAACTTCCAACCCAACTTCCAACCCAACTTCCAACCCAACTTTCAACCCACTTACATCCCAACTCCCATCCCAACTTCGAAGTTAACTTGTAACCCATCTTCAAATCTTACTTCCAACCCAATGTCCAACCCAACTTCCAGCCCAACTTCCAACCCAACTTCCAACCCAACTTCCAACTCAACTTCAAACCCAACTTCCATCCCAACTTCCATCCCAACTTCCATCCCAGATTCCAAGCCAGCTTCCAACCCAATTTCCAGCCCAACTTACAGGCCAACTTTCAACCGAGCTTCCAACCCAAGTTCCAACCCAACTTTTAACCCAACTTCAAACCCAACTTCCAGCCCAACTTCCAACCCAACTTCGAACCCAACTTCCAACCCAACTTCAAACCCAACTTCGAACCAAACTCCAATACAACTTCCATCCCAACTGCCATCCAAACTTCGAACTTAACTTGTAACCCAACTTCCAACCCAACTTCAAACCCAACTTCCAACCCAACGTCCAACACAACTTCCAACCCAACTTCCAACCCAACTTCCAACCCAACTTCCAACCCAACTTCCAACCCAAATTTCAACCCAAATTTCAACTCAAATTCCAACCCAGCTTCCAACCCAACTTCCAACCCAACTTCTAACTTAACTCTCATCCCAACTTCCATGCTAGCTTCCAACCCAACTTCCATCCAAACTTCGAACTCAACTTTCAACCCAACTTCCAACCCAACTTCCAACCCAACGTCCTACCCAACTTCCAACCCACATCTAACACAAATTACAGCCCAACTTCGAACCCAACTTCCAACACAAATTCCAACCCAACCTCCAATCCAACTTCCAACCCAACTTCTAACCCAACTTTCAACCCAACATCCCACCCAACTTCCAACCAATCTTCCAATCCAACTTCCAACCCAGGTTCCAACCCAACTGCCACCCCACCTTCCAACCCAACTTCCAACCCAACTTCCAACCCAACTTCTAACCCAACTGCAACCCAAATTCCATCCAAACTTCCATCCCAACTTCCAACCCAACTTCCATCCAAATTTCGATCCCAACTTCGACCTCAACTGCTAACCCAACTTCCAACCCAACTTCCAACCCAACTTCCAACCCAACTTTCAACCCACTTCCATCCCAACTCCCATCCCAACTTCGAAGTTTACTTGCAACCCATCTTCAAATCTTACTTCCAACCCAACGTCCAACCCAACTTCCAACCCAACTTCCAACCCAACTTCCAACCCAACTTCCAACTCAACTTCAAACCCAACTTCCATCCCAACTTCCATCCCAACTTCCATCCCGAATTCCAAGCCATATTCCAACCCAACTTCCAGCCCAACATGCAGGCCAACTTTCAACCGAGCTTCCAACCCAACTTCCAACCCAACTTTTAACCCAACTTCAAACCCAACTTCCAACCCAACTTCCAACCCAACTTCCAACCCAACTTCCAACCCAACTTCCAACCGAACTTCCAACCCAACTTTTAACCCAACTTCAAACCCAACTTCCAACCCAACTTCCAACCCAACTTCCAACCCAACTTCCAACCCAACTTCCAACCGAACTTCCAACCCAACTCACAACACAACTTCCATCCCAACTTCCAACCCAGCTTCCAACCCAACTTCCATCCCAACTCCCATCCCAACTTCGAACTTAACTTGTAACCCAACTTTCAACCCAACTTCCAACCCATCATCCAACCCAACTTCCAACCCATCTTCCAACACAACTTCCAACCCAACTTCCGACCCAACTTCCAACCTAACTTCCAACCCAAATTCCCAGATTCCAAACCAAGTTCAAACCCAAGTTCCAACCCAACTTCCAACCCAACTTCCAACCCAGCTTCCATCCCAACTTCCAATCCAACTTCCATCCCAACTTCGAACTCAACTTTCAACCAAACGTTCAACCCAACTTCTAACCCAGCTTCCAACCCAACTCCCAACACAAATTCCAACCTAACTTCCAAGACAGATTCAAACCCAACTTCCAACCCAACTTACAACCCAACTTCTAACCCAACTTCCATCCCGAATTCCAAGCCAACTTCCATCCCAACTTCCATCCCAACTTCCAACCCAACTTCCAGCCCAATTTCCATCCCAACTTCCATCCCAACTTTGAACTCAACCTCCAACCCAACTTCCAACCCAACTTCCAACCGAACTTCCAACCCAACTTCCAACCCATCTTCCAACCCAAATTCCAACCCAACTTCGAACCCACCTTCCATCCCAGCTTCCAACCCAACTTCCAGCCCAACTTCCAACCCAACTTCCAACCCAACTTCCAACCCAACTTCCAACCCATCTTCCAACCCAAATTCCAACCCAACTTCGAACCCACCTTCCATCCCAGCTTCCAACCCAACTTCCAGCCCAATTTCCATCCCAACATCCATCCCAACTTTGAACTCAACCTCCAACCCAACTTCAAACCCAACTTCCATCGCAACTTCCAACCCAACTTCCAACCCAACTTCCATCCCAACTTCGAACTCAACTCTCAACCCAACTTCCAACCCAACTTCGAACACAATTTCCAGCCCAACTTCCAACCCAACTTCCAAAACAACTTCCAACCCAACTTCCAACCCAAATTCCAACACAAGTTCAAACCCAATTTCCAATCCAACTTCCAACCCAACTTCTAACCCAACTTCCAACCCAACTTCCAACCCAACTTTCAGCCCAAATTCCAATCCAACTTCCAACCCAGCTTCCAACCAAACTGCCACCCAAACTTCCAACCCAACTTCCAACCCAACATCCAACCCAACTTCCAACCCAACTTCGAACCCAACTTCAAACCAAACTTCCAACCCAACTTCCATCCCAACTTCCATCCCAACATCCAAACCAACTTCCATCCCAACTTCGAACTCAATTTCTAACCCAACTTCCAACCCAACTTCCGGCCCAACTTCCAACCCAACTTCCAACCCAACTTCGAACCCAACTTTCCACTCAACGTCCATCCCAACTCCCATCCCAACTTCAAAATTAACTTGCAAACCAGCGTCCAATCTTACATCCAACCCAACGTCCAACCTAACTTCCAACCAAACTTCCAACCCAACTTCCAGCCCAACTTCCAACCCAACTTCAAACCCAACTTCCAACTCAACTTCCATCCCAACTTCCAACCCAAATTGCAACCCAACTTCAAACCCACCTTCCATCCCAACTTCCAACCCAACTTCCAGCCCAATTTCCATCCCAACTTCCATCCCAACTTCGAACTCAACTTCCAAACCAACTTCCAACCCAACTTCCAACCCAACTTCCAACCAACATTCCAACCCGACTTCAAACCCAACTTCAAACTTAACTTCCAACCCAACTTCCACCCCAAGTTCTAACTTAACTCTCATCCCAACTTGCATCCCAACTTCCAACCCAACTTCCAACCCAACATCCAACCCGACATCCAACCCAACTTCCAACCCAACTTCCACCCCAAGTTCTAACTTAACTCTCATCCCAACTTGCATCCCAACTTCCAACCCAACTTCCAACCCAACATCCAACCCGACATCCAACCCAACTTCCAACCCAACCTCCAACCGAACTTCCAACCCAGCTTCCAACCCAACTTCCAACCCAAATTCCAACCCAACTTCAAACCCATCTTCCATCCCAACTTCCAACCCAGCTTCCAGCACAATTTCCATCCCAACTTCCATCCCAACTTTGAAATCAACTTCCAACCCAACTTCCAACCCAACTTCCAACCCAACTTCCAACCCATCTTCCAACCCAACTTCCAATCAAACTTCCAACCCAATTTCCAATCCAATCTCCAACCCAACTACTAGCCCCACTTCCATCCAAACTTCCATCCCAGCTTCCAACCCAACTTCCAACCCAACTTCCATCCCAACTTCCATCCAAATTTCGAACTGAACATCAGACCAAATTTCCAACCCAACTTCCAACCCAACTTCCAACCCAACTTCCAATCAAACTTCCAGCCCAACTTTCAACCCAACTTCCAACGCAACTTCCAACCCAACTTCCATCCAAACTTCCATCCCAACTTCGAACCAAAATTCCAACCCAACATCCAAAACATCTTCCAACCCAGCTTCCATCCCAATTTTGAACTCAACTTAAGACCCAAATTCCAACCCAACTTCCAACCCAACTTCCACTCCAACTTCCATCCCAACTTTCAACCCAACTTCCAACGCAACTTCCAACCCATCTTCCAATCCAGCTTCCAACCCAACTTCTAATCCAACTTCCAACCCAACTTCCAACCCAACTTCAAATCCAACTTCCAAACCAACTTCCATCCCAACTTCGAACCCAACTTCCCTCCCAACTTCCATCCCAACTTCCAACCCAACTTCCAGCCCAACTTCCATCCCATCTTCCATCCCAACTTCGAGCTCAGCTTTGAGCCTAACTTCCAACCCAACTTCCAACCCAACTTCCAACCCAACTTCCAACCCAACTTCCAAACCAGCTTCCAACCCAACTTCCAACCCAACTTCCAACCCAACTTCCAACCCAACCTCAAACCCAACTTCCAACCCAACGTTTAACCCAACTTCCAACCCAACTTCCAACCCAACTTCCAACCCAAGTTCCAACCCATCTTCCAGCCCAACTTCCATGCCAACTTCCAACCCAACTTCCATGCCAACTTCCATCCCAACTCTCAGCCCAACTTCAAACCCAACTATCAATCCAACTACCATCCCAACTTCCATCCCAACTTCGAACTCAACTTCGAACCCTACTTACAACCCAACTTCCAACCCAACTTCCAACCCAACTTCCATCCAAGCTTCCAGCCCAACTTCGATCCCAACTTCCAACCCAACTTCCAGCCCAACTCCCATGCCAACTTCGAACTTAACTTGTAACCCAATTTGCAACCCAAATTCCAACCCAACTTCCAACCCAACTTCCAACCCAACCTCCAACACAACTTCCAACCCAACCTCCAACCCAACTTTCAACCCAACGTTTAATCCAAATTCCAACCCAACTTCCAACCCAACTTCCAACCCGACTTCCAATCCAACTTCGAACCCAACATCCAACCTAACTTCCAACCCAACGTCTAACCCAACTTCCAACCCAACTTCCAACCCAACTTCCAACCCGACTTCCAATCCAACTTCGAACCCAACATCCAACCTAACTTCCAACCCAACGTCTAACCCAACTTCCATCCCAACTGCCCTTCCAACTTCCAACCCACCTTGCATCCCAACTTCGAACTCAACTTTCAACCCAGCTTCCAACCCAACTTCCAACCCAACTTCCAACTCAACTTCCAACCCAACTTCCAACCAAACATCCAACTGAACTTCCAACACAACTTCCAATCCAACTTCCAATCCAACTTCAAACCCAACATCTAACCCAACTTCCAACCCAACTTCCAACCTAACTTCCAACCCAACTTCCAATCCAACTTCCTACCCAGCTTCCAACCCAACTTCTACACCAACTTCCAACCCAACTTCGAACCCAACTTCCAATCCAACTTCAAACCCAACTTCCGACCCAACTTCTTGCCCAACTTCCAATCCAACTTCAAACCCAACTTCCAACCAACCTTCCAACCCAACTTCCATCCCAACTTCGAATTCAACTTCTAACCCAACTTCCAACCCAACTTCAACCCAAATCCAACCCAACTTCAAACCTTACTTCCAAGCCAACTTCCATCACAATATCTATCCCAACGTCCAACCCGACTTCCATCCCAACGTCCATCCCAACATCGAACTCAACTTCGAACCCAACTTCCAGTCCAACTTCCAACCCAACTTCCAACCCAACTTCCATCCCAACTTCCAACCCAACTGCCATCCCAACTCCCATCCGAACTTCGAACTCAACTTCCAACCCAACTTCAAACCCAACTTCCAACCCAACTTCCAATACAACTTCCAACCCAACTTCCAACCCAACATCCAACCCAACTTCCAATCAAACTTCCATCTTAACTCCCATCCCAACTTCGAACTTAACTTGCAACGCAACTTCCAGCCAAACTTCAAACCCAACTTCCAAATCAAGATCCAACCCAACTTCCAACCCAACTTCCAAACCAACTTCCACCCTAAATTCAAACCCAACTTCCATCCCAACTTCGAACTCAACTTCCACCCCAATTTCCAACCCAGCATCCAAGCAAACTTCAAACCCAAATTCCAACCCAACTTCTAGCCTAACTTCCAACCCAACTTCCAACCGGACTTCCAACCCAACGTCCAGCCAAATTTCCAACCCAACTTCCATCCCAACTTCCATCCCAACTTCCTATCCAGCTTCCATCTTAACTTCCATCCCAACATCCATCCCAACTTCCAACCTGACTTCCAACCCAACTTCCAACCCTAATTCCAACCCAAGTTCCAACCAAACTTCCAACCCATTTTCCAACCAAAAATCCAACCCAACTTCCAACCAAATATCCAACCCAACTAGCACCCCGTATTCCAACCCAACTTCCAACACAACCTCTAACCCAACTTCCATCACAACTTCCAACCCAACTTCCAACCCAACTTCCAACCCAATTTTCAACTCAACCTCCAACTCAACTTCTAACCCAACTTCCATCCCAACATCTATCCCAACTTCCTTTTCAAATTCCAACCCAACTTCCAACCCGACTTAAAGGCCACCTTTCAACCGAAATTCCAACCCAACTTCCAACCCAACTTTTAACCCAACTTCCAACCGAACTTCCAACCCAACTTCCAACCCAACTTCCAACCCAACATTCAACCCAACTTTCAACCCAACTTCCAACCCAACTTCCAACCCGATTTCCATCCCAACTTCCAACCCAACTCTCATCCAAATTTCCATACCAACTTCCAACCCAACTTCCAACCCAAGTTCCATCCCAACTTTCATCCCAACTTCAAAATCAACTTCGAACCCAACTTCCAACCAAACTTCCAACCCACCTTCAAACCCAACTTCCATTTTAACTTCCAACCCAACTTCAATCCTAACTTTCATCCCAACTTCGAACTCAATTTACAACCCAACTTTCAACCAAACTTCAAACCAAACTTCCAACCCAACTTCCAACCCAGCTTCCAAAACAAATTCCATCCCAACTTCCAACCCAACTTCCAACCCAACTTCCAACACAACTTCCAACCCAATTCCCATCCCACTTTCGAACTTAACTTGTCTTCCAAGTTCCAACCCAACTTCCAACCCAACTTCCAACCCAACTTTTAACCCAGCTTCCAACACAACTTCCAACCCAACTTCCAACCCAACTTTCAACCCAACTTCCAACCCAACTTCTAACCGGAATTCCAACCCAACTTCCAACCCAACTTCCAACCCAACATCCAACCCAATTTCTATCCCAACTTCCATCCCAACTTCCAACCCAACTTCCATCCCAACTTTGAACTCAACTTTTAACCCAACGTCCAACCCAACTTTCAACCCAACTTCCAACCCAACTTACAACCCAACTTCCAACCCAACGTCCAACACAACTTCCAACTCAACTTCCAACCCGAGATCCAACGCAACTTCCAATCCAACTTCCAATCCAACTTCCAACCCAACATCTAACCCAACTTCCAACCCAGCTTCCAACCCAACTTCCACGCCAACT
Source organism: Penium margaritaceum (assembly GCA_023375785.1). Classification (NCBI taxonomy): domain Eukaryota; kingdom Viridiplantae; phylum Streptophyta; class Zygnematophyceae; order Desmidiales; family Peniaceae; genus Penium; species Penium margaritaceum. Next base: position 80,679 of record SZWC01008246.1, read on the forward strand.
TCCACCCCAACTTCCAACCCAACTTCCAACCCAACTTCCAAACCATCTTCGAATCCAACTTCAAACCCAACTTCCATCACAACTTCCATCCCACCTTCCAACCCAAATTCCATCCCAACTTCCATCCCAACTTCGAACTCAACTTCTAACCCAACTTTCAACCAAACTTCCAGCCCAACTTCCAACCCAACTTACAGCCCAACTTCCAACGCAACTTCCAACCCAACTTCCAACCCAGCTTCAAACCCCACTTCGAACCCAGCTTCGAACCCAAACTCCAACCCAACTTCCAACCCAACTTCCAACCCAGCTTCCCACCCATTTTCCAACCCAACATCCAACCCAACTTCCAACCCACCTTCCAAACCAACTTCTAACCCAACGTTCAACACAACTTCCAACCCAACTTCCAACCCAACTTCCAACCCAACTTCCAACTCAACTTCCAACCCAACTTCCAACCCAACTTCTAACCCAACTTTCAACACAACTTCCAACCCAACTTCCAACCCAACTTCCAACCCAACTTCCAACTCAACTTCTAACCCAACTTCCATCCCATAATCCATTCCAACTTCCATCCCAAATTCCAACCCAACTTCCAACCCAAATTCCAACCCCACTTCCAAACCAATTTCCATCCCAACTTCCAACCCAACTTCCATCCCAACTTCCATTCCAACTTCCAACCTAACTTCCAACCCAACTTCCATCCCAACTTCCATCCCAAATTCAATCTCAACTACGAACCCAACTTCCAACCAAACTTCCAACCCAACTTCCAACCCAACTTCCATCCCATCTTCGAACTCAACTTCCAACCCAACTTCCAACCAAACTTCCAACCTGACTTCCAACCCAACTTCGAACGCAACTTCCAACCCAACTTCCATCACAAGTTCCAACCCAACTTCCAACCCAACTTCCAACTCAACTTTTAACCCAACTTCCAACACAACTTCCAACCCAAATTCCAACCCAACTTCCAACCCAACATCCAACCCAACTTCCAACTGGAATTCCAACCCAACTTCCAACCAAACTTCCAACCCAACTTCTATCCCAACTTCCATCGCAACTTCCAACCCTACTTCCATCCCAACTTTGAACTCAACTTTCAACTCAACTTCCAACCCAACTTCCAACCAAACTTCCAACCCAAGTTCCAACCCAAGTTCCAACCCAATTTCCAACCATACTTCCAATCCAACTTCCATCCCAACTTCGAACCCAGCTTTCATCCTAACTTCCATCACAACTTCCGACCCAGCTTCCAACCCGACATCCAACACAACTTCCAACCCAACATCCAATCTCACTTACTACACAGCTTCCAACCCAACTTCCACCCTTACTTCCACCCCAACTTCCAACCCAACTTCCAACCCAACTTCCAAACCATCTTCCAATCCAACTTCAAACCCAACTTCCAAACCAACTTCCATCCCAAGTTCCATCCCACCTTTCAACCCAAATTCCATCCCAACTTCCATCCCAACTTCGAACTCAACCTCTAACCAAACTTCCAACCCACCTTCCAACCCAACTTCCAGCCCAACTTCCAAGCCAACTTCCAACCCAACTTCCAACCCAACTTCAAACCCACCTTCGAACCCAATCTCCAACCCAACTTCCAACCCATTTTCAAACCCAACATCCAACCCAACTTCCAACCCAACTTCCAACCCAACTGCCAACGCGAATTCCAACCCAACTTTCAACCCAACTTCCAACCCAACTTTTAACCCAACCTTCAACACAACTTCCAACCCAACTTCCAACCCAACTTCAAACCCAACTTCCAACCCAACTTCCAACTCAACTTCTAAGCCAACTTCCGTCCCGAAATCCATCCCAAATTCCATCCCAAATTCCAACCCAACTTCCAACCCAACTTCCAACCCAACTTACAGGCAAACTTTCAACCAAAATTCCAACCCAACTTCCAACCCAACTTCCAACACAACTTTTATCCCAACTTCCAACCCAACTTCCAACCCAACTCCCAACCTATTCCAACCCAACTTCCAACCCAACTTCCAGCCCAACTTCCAAACCAATTTTCATCTTAACTTCCAACCCAACTTCCATCCCAACTTCCATTCCAACTTCCAACCTAACTTTCAACCCAACTTACATCCCAACTTCCATCCCAAATTCAAACTCAACTACGAACCCAACTTCCAACCCAGCTTCCAACCCAACTTCCAACCCAGCTTCCATCCCAACTTCCAACCCAACTTCAATCCCAACTTCCATCCCAAGTTCGAACTCAAATTGCAACCGAACTTCCAGCCAAACTTTCAACCAAACTTCCAACCCAACTTCCACCCCAACTTCCACCCCAACGTCCAAGCCAACTTCCAACCCAACTTGCAAACCAACTTCCAATCCAAATTCATAACCAACATCAAAAACAACTTCCATCCAAACTTCCATCCCAACTTCCAACCCAACTTCCATCCCAACTTCCATCCCAACTTTGAACTCAACTTCTAACCCAACTTTCAACCAAACTTTCAACCGAACTTCCAAACCAACTTCCAGCCCAACTTCCAACCCAACTTCCAACCCAACTTCCAACCCAACTTCCAACCTTACTTCCAGCCCAATTTCCAACAAAACTTCCAACCCAACTTCCAACCCAACTTTAAACCCAACTTCCATCCCAACTTCCAGCGCAACTTCCATCCCAACTTCCATCCCAACATCAAACCCAACATCCAACCCAACGCCAACCAACCTTTTAACCCAACTTCCAACCCAAATTCCAGCCCAACTTCCAATCCAACTTCCATCCCAACTTCCATTCCAACTTCCAACCCAACTTCCAACCCAACTTCCATCCCAACTTCCATCCCAACTTTGAACTCAACTTCCAACCCAACTTCCAGCCCAACTTCCAACCCAATTTCCAACCCATCTTGCAACACAATTCTAACCCAACTCCATTCCAACTTCCATCCCAACTTCCAACCCATCTTCCATCCCAACTTCCATCCCAACTTCGAGCTCAACTTCGAACCCAACTTCCAACCCCACTTCCAACCCACATTCCAACCCAACTTCCAACCCAACTTCCAAGCCAACTTTCAACCAAACTTCCAACCCAACTTTCAACCCATCTTCCAACCCAATTTCCATCCCAACTTCCAACCAAACTTCCATCCCAACTCCCATCCCAAATTCAAACTCAACTTCGAACCCAACTTCCAACCCAACTTCCATCCCAACTTCCAACCGAACTTCAATTCCAACTTCCATCCCAACTTCGAAGTCAACCTCCAACCCAACTTCCAACCAAACTTCCAACCCAACTTCCAACCCAAATTCCAACCCAACTTCCAACCCAACTTCCATCCCAAC
>SZWC01008247.1:2355-41340 GCA_023375785.1 Penium margaritaceum
TACAAATGAGCCCCTAGCGGGCTTAAGTAGGGGCGCCGGCAGCTAGCCGCACCGGGCCCCGTCACCCCCGCTGAGCCGAAACGGGTCAGCGGGGAGAACACACTGCGTACACCACGATAACAATAACGGTGGTCTCCTCGAGGCACCGGAACAGCTCTCCGAGTACCCGGGTCTCGACCACCGAGAAAATAGGAACAGTGCCAGAAAATCTCAGAATCAGCGTCCAGACATCACACACGGCTTTCCGAACATCGGAAGCCCCACAATAGCCATCGGGTCTCCTCGTCGCACCGGTACAGTCAACCGGGTGCGCGGGTCTGAACCCACCGAGAAAACTCTCCTACCTCCTGACAAGCCCACATGGCTGCCGGAACGCATCGACCGCGTCTCGCCGGCGCTGTCGTAGGTGCTGGAGAAGTCTCGGTGCAGTCCGGAGGCCCGTCGTGTCGTCACGCCCTCCTCCGCCATATACCCCGAATGTGGGTATATCGGTAAACTAGAAGTGTCGGTCGTGACGGGTGGAAGCCACACAAACCAACAGCGCGCGCGTTTCTGAGTAACAAAACCCAGAGCTTCCAGACTTAGACTCGAGAGCAGCAGACTGAGGGGGCAGCTGACTTAAGCAACGAGCGTGGAAGCCCGCACGCTGCATCAACAACGCTGCTGCCCCAACCTGCTGCATAGTTTCTTTCGATAAGGCGGAGAGAGCAGCAGTACGATGCGGCAACTGTGCAACGGTGGTCACCGGGAGTCTGGAGCGACGGGCTAGAGGGTGGGCATGGTCGTTCTAGAATGGCGAGCTGTCGGTACACGCGAACAGTGTGTGATTATTCGTTGGCGCAACAAATATTTGCGACATGCAGCGATGCTCGAGCGAAACACCAAAACAGGCCTGTCGGCCATGGTCGACAACGGCTAAGTAGACGTACGTCTGCTAAGAAACATAACACACATGGCCCAGTTGGGCGGAGAGTTTACGAACTACCCAAACTTGCTACAGAGTGATCACTAGTTTCACACACTGTGCAATGGTTGATTTTATGGCCCCTATTGGACCCTGGTCCGTATGGCTCGAGAATCCCGGTGCAAGCAAACTCAACACTTGCTTGGTGGCAATGTGCAAGCTTCATCGCAGCCCCTCGACTAAATGATACTGACTTTCTACAGTCGCACATGCTATCGCTGTCAGTCATCCCACCTTTTACATCAGCAGCTGTCTGCATCTAAACTCAGCACACTTGCACACAGATACACATGTATGCACGAAGAGACACACGCAGACACATGCACATTCTCTCACACACAGCCACACATTCATGAATGCTCTCACACATGTCAGATTGTTGGCCATACACACAGGCTGTACCAAGATGCAGATCAGCTCTAAGATGAAACATATATTCGATGATGTGGTCTTGTTACATTCTCACACTAGCAGAGTAGACTGCATGAACATGACTTCACCAGATCATAACCCAGAAACACAAAGCAACATGTAGAGATGGATGCGTGTTTTCTTTGCAATGAAAGTCGTCGAGATGCACAGATTCATCGGTGCAAGTGTCAAGGGAGCCTCATGGGTGAAAGTGGTACCGAGCAACCATTACTCTTGAAATTGAAGCACACTCAGACATTATCTAAGTGGACACAAACAGGTATGTTACACTCTGCATCTCACTTGGGAAAGTTGACAGAAGCCTTCATTCCCCTCATCTTAAGGGCCGCGCGATCATACGCACGGGCTGCTTCCTCCGGGCACTTGAAAGTGCCNGACTGGCTGGCTTGGGCTGCAGGTGGGAGGCTGCCGCCAGATGCGCGTGCCACAGGTTTTGCCTGTTCATGTCCGAGGTAGTTTCCTGGAAGCCGGGGCATCTCTAGCCGAGGGAATGGCGGCGATGGTAGCGCCTGTTGCGGGCTGACTGATGGACCGGGCCGGGGCAGATGCTGCAGCAGTGAACGAGGTGGCAGCAGCATGGCACCCTGATGCTGGCGCTGCTGGTGGTGCTGCTGGTGGCGCTCTTGCTTGACTGGTGGCGACATGCTTGAGCTTCCCTGCGATCCCATCGCAATGGTGGCTCCGAAGAGGCGAAGACCTGGAGACGACTCGGGAGAGGAACCCGACGCCGGTGAAGGTGCCCAGGAAGTCAGCGGGCGACATGGCGGCACCTCAACTGCCAGATTCATCTCCACGTCCGGGGAGAGGTCCGAGTTCAGGTCCAGGAGTCCAGAAGCAGACCCAGAGCTAATGCCCGGCCTCAGCGCAACAGAGCTGCCTGGGCACGAGGCCTGCCCGGGCACCAGGGGACCTTTCGCGGTGCGAGCTGAAGAGCCTTGCGGAGAAAGCGAGCTCGTGTCTACGTTGCCCTGGGCTGCTGCGTTCCCGCAGAGGGCTGCTGCGGCCGCATGCAGAATGCCAGCCTGGATGGCAAGCCGAGCGGCCATGTGATCTTGTGGCACCGACGCAGGCTTCTGGGCAGTGCCTGAGGCTGCCGCTGCCGCAGCAATTGCCGATCCCGGTGGCAGTGGCGTAGGAGTAGAAAGCCCACACACAGGGCCTGAAGAAGAGGGCGGGATTTCCCGCATCCCAGATGGCGGGGCGACGCGATGGTGTTGCGGGGAGTCTCCAGGTGAAGACGTTGGGTAGGTTCCAGGTGAGGTTTGGGATGAGCACATTGGCGAAACGCCGGCCAGCTTGCCCGACGAGACGGCGTGCTCGGGAGATGCGGAGGGCGCATGTCGTCCAGGCCCTGATTTGGCGGTCGCGCCGGAGGGGGAAGACGAAGAAGAGGCGGACGTAGGGACAAGCGGGAGAAGAGCTGGAACTGAGAGTGGGGTTGTCGCGCATGCGTTGGAGCTGGAGAGTGGAGAGGGTGGTTTGAGCGTCAATGCAGTGAACTCGTCTTCCGGCAATGATTGATGCCGCTGGATCCACGGGTGTTGTTGCAGCTGTTGCTGTTGCTGCCGCTGCTGCTGCTGCTGCTGCTGCCTCTGCTGCCTCTGCTGCTGATGATGTTGTTGCTCCTGCTGCTGCTGCTGCTGCTGCTCCTGCTGCTGCTGCTGCTGCTGCTGCTGCTGCTGCCGCAATGCCTGCTCCGCCAGCCCCGTGAGCATGGCAAGCACGGACGACAGGTCCTGCGCCATTTGAGGCAGAACCTGACGTTGACCGAAGGAACAAGCTCGATCCAGGTCACGACGCGACAGTGCTGGCACCTTCTTGCCTTGCGAGAGGACGGGCACAACAAGTGCTTGAAAGTGATGAGCACGAGAGTCTGGGAACGACGGCCTATTTGGAGGCAAGTCAGACGGAGAAATGTCTGAGTGACAGGCCGGCCGTGATAGGGACGGAGGTGGTCTGCTCGAGCAGATGGGCGTCGGGAGCCGGGACGGATTTGAATGCAAGACTTTGCGTGGAGGTCGATTGGAGGTCGATTAGAGGTCGGGAGGCGACGTGGGAGTGGGGACAAGCTTGAAGGATAAGGTTTGAAGCAGCTCGTCTGTCGACTGAGCTCCGATCAGGATTTAGTACTACAGGATAAAATTTTGTCTTGAGTCACGACCCATCCAGCGAGAATGGACGAGTGACAGCTTTGCAGTCTGAGGCGGCGATGCTCGCTTTGCCTCAGGCGGTCCTTCGCTGCAGTAGCTGCGTCTAGCTCTGCTCAGCCTCCGGTTCTCACAGAAACTGAATCTGCTGCCGCCGATTGACCCTTGACCGGCTCCCATAGATTCCAGGTAGATGGATGGTCACAGTCCACAAGCCGCCAACAGGACACGACCCGCAACGACCAACGCCCGTCCTGCCGGACGAGCGCAACAGGACAGAAATGCCGCAGCAAGGAAATGAAGAATTAATTCCGACAGTTTTGCCCACCCCTGCACTTATACACACACAGCTTCCGAGGATGGAGGAATGCGACAAGAGAACGATAAACAGCTTCTTCGCGAGCAACTGAAGGTGATATTGCCGCTAAACAACCATTGTCGGACACCGATGGCCGATTACGAGGCGGACGTCCGCGAGAAAGGAGAATCCCAGTGAGACTAAAAACGACGTGACTAACGATGTTTCTCTCGTAGACAACAGTCACGTCCACGATGTGCTCGTTTCGGAACGTTTTGGGATGAGTAACTCGCGATTTCTTTTGGGACACGTCGAAGCCTCGCCTTTCAACCGGACCGGGCTACTGCATGGAAGCGAGGCTAGCCAACCGCCGATCGTCGAATGACAATCGTTGCGGACCGTCGTGGAAAAAATCGTTCTGTATACTTCTTCGGTCCATCGCCAGCCGCACCCCTAGAATCTGGGCCGTGGCTGGGAAGGGGTGAAAAACATAGGAGTGAAAACTCACTCGCATCCTTATTCACGCACTCCGGTCGTGGATGGGTCGGCGTGGCTGTAGCGGAAGTGAGCGGCGGACACCGAATTCAGCGTGGACTTTTCCCGTATCATCATATCCATTCTAACGATGATCGATTATTGCGGACAGTAGCGAACTCGAAGTGGGTGAAAGGACGTGTTTCACCCCCTTTCGTGACTCAAAATTTCTAGGATCCTCAGATGTTGACGTCACATAGTGAGTGGGTGACATTGCCTCGCCCACTCACACCTTCCCAGCCACGGCCCTGATGTCACAGAGTGGGTATGTAAGTTGCTGTGTCCCATTGCAGCCTTCCCAGCCGCGGTTAGGATAACAGTGAAAGAACCAGCTGTCCGACGACGTGTGGCACTGGCACTGTCGGTTTAAGACAGCGGGAACGAAGTATCAGAACGACTTCAAGAGAACGACGTCAGAAAGACGACGGTGAATGATGAGAAAACTCATTTCACTTCGCCAAAACCTACAGACCGCCCAGATGCACCGATATATAAGGAAAAGGCACCATTTTCGATAGATACCCTCAGTTGTCAGCAGAGGTCAAGTTTGAGCTGAGGTTGTGTCTGAAAGAAGTCGCTGCGGCCAGAAGGATTCCTTGACGGTTGCTTTTCATCCTGTCAGCTCGTCTTCGGTATTTGCATCACAAAAATTCATGAAACTTTTTCCACAACAACGTGATTCATTTCTGGATGTTGCAATACACCATATACAACACATTTCATAGGTTTGACACGATTGAGATTTAGCTCTCCGCTGCTACGACCATCGTCTATCCTTGCCAGTGGAGATTAAGCAAGAAAAAAAACCAAAAAATTGGTTTTAAATTATCGGAAACTTCCTATGAATTGTGAAGAGAAGACGACCCTAGTCTAGCCATCAATGTTAAACACAAAATCATCAAAATTACATCTTTCTCAAAGTTTAAGTTAAACATCTTCACATATGACCACTGCCTCCTAAAGATTCAAGTCCAACAAAGACTCCAGCGATACCAACACCTACTGCTTAAAGTGACGTCCTTTAAAAACATTGGTGCCATCCAATGAGCAAGAAGATGGGTTACAAAAATGCAAAAAGGAAATTTATCACCTATGTCACTAGATAGCCCTCTCATAAGAAGCTTTAGCATGTCCCTTAGGTATGGGGAAATGCAACTTCAGTGTCCAAAACATGCGTTTCCCTCATTTTTTCAATGAAATGACCATCAATCATGGAAAAACTACACATGAACTTGATAAAGCATCTCAAACAACCACACAAATTCTCTCTAGACAAAGAAAATTCAAAAGAAACATTCCCAAATGTTATGAACAACAACATTAGTTTAAACATTTCACAACAGGTTTAACTTCTTTCTTATGGAAACAAAGGTGGTGTAAATTTCAAGATATTAGAAGAGATCAAACAATTCAAATTTATCAATAAAGAAATCATTCAACTCAAAGATGAAAAATAGTCATAGCAAGTCACAATGAATTGTGTAATCCATCCATTCAAGCAACCTAACATGTAGTGAATGTTGGAATCAGCAAAAACTATGCTGATTTACTACTTTAGTATGGCATAGACACTCTCTAATCAAAGGCTCTGAGAGGATTTTACAGATTATTTGATGAATCTACCGGATGTGTCTCGGCTGAGAATCTTGACAAAGAAGTTCCTATTTTTCTTTGGAGAGGAGCCTTGAAGGGTGTGAAAGGTGCTTTATGAACAAGCATGTGCATTGTGAAAGCGCATGCTACTGGCAGCAAAAACCTGCATAGTGCTGCAAAGGCACTCATGTCAAGAGGGGCTTCAGATGACAAGACAGGCAGCATGTAGCCTCAACAAGAGGCCTGCACAACATCACCTCAAACATGGAGGAAGCCTAAGCCCTTGGATCTTCATCGGTCGATCTGCTACAAGCTTAAGGTGGATCCTAATCAACAAGCCTAATGCGAAAGCATGGCGAGATCAACGATCATCATAGGAAGGCCTGATTAACAAGAAGCCTTCAGGTGAAGTTTTGCCAGAAAGCCTCATGAAGCTTCATAAATGAGGAAGCGTCCCCTTAAAGTAGCACAAGTATCAGTAAGAGCCAATAACTGAAGGAAGCTTCCACTGGATGGAAGCTTATCCATAGTGAGGTAGAGGTGGCAGCAGACTTGAACAACTTGAAGGAAGCTTCTCATTCAGGTGGTTAATTTATCAGTAGCTTAAATGTAAAAGGTGAAGGTCCTGCCACTTCTCATTATCCCAGCATCACGAGTATCATCTCCAATATCATTATCTCCAAAGCAATCCCCAATAAGTCTGTCCATAGACCATGTACAACGCTCCATGCCTGAGCACCGGAGAACCTTCAACCAAGATGTTGCTACAGTTTCCCCCAAGACCCTTATAGCTTGGCACTTCTGTGCCAACCTCAATGGAGGACGATGTTGGTGATCCCTCCAGGATCCTTGTAAGCTTGGAAAGCTCTGGTATCCTGGGAGGAGGTTGATATCTTTACGACTATAATCTTCAAGTTATTTTATCTCACCCCACTGTAGACTCCAACTTTGGAGCCCTAGAATAAGACTCTTCTGGAGATCCCTCCAAGGCCCCTATAACTCTAGCACCTACGTGTCACCTTTAGAGGAGGACGCTACTGGAGATCCCGTTGCAATTTTTGTAAGTCTGGCAAGGCATGCCATCCTTGGAGGAGGTGGCCTTGACGGCATAAAGGCCTTACATTGTTGCACCAATGGCTGTGCTGAGAGCCTTGAATTGACGACCTTGACGGCCTAGCAAGGCGTTGCGCCCAAGATTATGGCCAGGAGTATGTCAAAGCACAGTGTTGAGCCATTTTTGCTTTTGTTCCTTCTACATTCCTTATACCATACTTATACTTTCAATCAAGACTTCAGCTTAGTGATTTAATATTGATACTCGTTTTACAAGGCATGCTTGCTCAACACAGGATGATCCCTTGGTAGCAAAGGAACCCCTTATAGCATCAGAGCCTTCGCGGCATTGCCTCTGGAAGATCAAAAAAACCAACATGGTATCAGAGCAGTAAGTAGTGCTCTCACCCAGCGTAGTAGTAGCAGTAGAACCAAAAGACTGCTTTGGTGGTGGAGACGTTCTCCACCATCCTTGTGGAATTTCGCAGCAAGTGGTGAAGTTCACGACACTATGCAAAGGCACGTGGTTGTCATACCACCAACAAGTGCAACAACAATAGGTCTAACATGGAGGGAAAACGACGTTCGTCTTCCCTCATAACATTCACTGTAAATGGCGAACATGGCGCTCAACCTGCACATGTCATAGAGCCGATGCAAGGCACTAAACAACTGAGGCTTTGGCTAAAGGAGCAGTACACATGCTATAACAAACAACAATACATCAAGCTGTTGAGCATACAACATTGGCAGCGGACTATGTCGGTGGTCAAGACGTTTTCCACCAGTCCCTTACAAGTGCTCAACCAGAGAGAAAAGGGCGCCATGTCGCATATCGCGTACAACGTCAAGCGACAAAGGCACAACGCTTGTCTGAGGAGGTGCGACATTTGAAGGAGCCAAAAGCTTGAGCACAGCGGCCTATGGAGCAAGAAAGGGAGGTGTTGTGTCATGGATTACCGATCAAAAGCTCCTATGTCAACAGGATCAGTAGGCATATGCAGCTCAAGCATCGCATACGCACCAACCGCAAGAGTCACATGCAGTCTTACAAGCCCATATCACACAACTTCAGCAACACCTCACATGGGCGCAACAACAATAGCTGCAACAGTAAGAACGTCATAAAAATCAAGTGGAACAATAGCAGATGAAGTGGTAACAAAGTTCACACGCATCAACTACACATGTGCCTCAAGAAAGCCCTTCCCAAGTTGAGCAACCAGCCATGTCTCTTCAAGTTTAGTCGACACTAGTACCACAAGAAGGCATGCCACAACCGTTTATCGCTCAACAGCCACAACCTACTCACATTGTGCCACTCATGACACACGGTGACCAAGAGCTCCAAGCACCAATGTTGCATGCTTTTCTGACCCAACAAGGACTTGAACCTGTGTGAGGAGGGGTCCCAGACATCTTGTAGCTTCTATGGAGATGGAGTGCTCTAGCTTTGGTCGGAGATAGCATGTGTCTCCTTTCACAAGGTAAGGTGCAGATGTTTAACGAGAGAGTCTACTCGTAGAACTCCCTAAAGAGAAGAGCACGATGGAGATAGAGAGCTACAATGCCTGTGTGGCACCATCTCATTGTCCATCCGTACCACCAAGTCTACCCATGAGCTTCAAATACCGGTTCCATGTGACAAAGCCAACAGAAGGAGTTGAAGAGCTAAGGCGTTTGCCGAAAGAAGCATTGCACACGCTTCATGCAACCACCACATGTCAAGCTCATGAACGTGCAACGGAAGACTTGCGACTATAGTTGTTACATGCAAAACTTGCAATTATGCTTTTGAGGGGGAAGTGGAAACAACATGAAGCCCAAATTTTGGGGCTTCAACACAAGCTCTACCAGATTGAGGAGGAGTTACAACAAGAACTCCTCCCATCATTGGTGCAGCACCTAGCAACAACTATGCAACTACCGCAAGCTAGAGTGGAATAGGTCATGGCACAAACGGCCAAGATAGCACAAGTGATATTGAACGCATCTACGTGCACTAACCTTGTGCAAGATTCAGGGCCACAACCATCATGTGCTGTGAGAAAAGTGTCTTTCATGGCACCCTGTTAGGGTCTGGTCAACACTATTCCTCATGTAGCAAAAGTAGGAAGTGCTTTAAAGGAGGGAAGCACATTGACTATGCAACAAATTGGCACATATGAGATGTTTTCCCAACATGAGCAAGAGACGTGTGTGTCTTAATCTGCACACATCTCTCAATTGCAATCACGAGTGGCCTGATCTAAGCAGTTGTGTAATCACATGTGTTAGGAGGGATCAATACTCAATAGAACAAGCACCATTGCTATCAAAGGTCACATATTCTCCTCCATTGTTGGAGCTTGTCATGTCTTTAGTGATGCTATTAGTTCCATGTGCAGTAGGAGGCATGCAAAAGTTAGCAACGGTGGCCAATGCAACATCGGACAAGGAAGTGGGACAACAGCATGAGCTTGTAGCTTCGAAAGAAAAGCCTTAGGCTTGCCTAGCAATCGTGGACATGGTGTAGTGCCAATCTTTAACACAAGCACTTCGCCCAGTTCAATCTCAAATTTTACAATCACGCAAGGGAAACACATCGGTAACTTTGAAAGTTGCCAAGGAACCACGGCAACCAGCAATTTTGCAATGGCTGAACACAAATGAATGGAGTGCACATCTGTCATGCTCTCCACTGAAGGAAGGCCAAAGCAACAAGCCGCCAAGGACCATCAAGAGAAAGATGCAAAAGAACAAAAACTATGTAGACAATGCCACTTCTCCTACTCTCAAAACTAGTTGCGAGGAGCACCATTCTAACGTGAAGAGCATGACAGCTCTCAGTGATTTGGCATGTCATCAACGAGGAGGCAAGAAGGTGGAAGCAGCAAAACAGCTCACCACCACCAGCCAGCAAGTCAACGGCGCCAACACAACGATGACAAGGCCGAGAGCTTTAAGAGCAGCTTAGCTGGTCTGGTCCGCATCTCTACTGTCTATCTTCAAGCGTGCATCGGGAAGTAGAGGAAGCACAAGAAGAAGAGGAAAAAGAGAAAAAAAGAGGTTGACCAAAAAAGGACACTCTCAAGGAGTGGCTTTGACAACGATAGAGAGGCTAACAGTAGCAATCATGAAACAATGCTACCACGCAATACCATCCAGACGCATGTGATGTCCAGGTTGAGAAGTGAACGGTCCTTGTCGTACCTCAAAGTAGCCTTTGCAAAAGAGAAAGGCTACATGAAAATCCGGTCGTGTTCACAGGTTGCTGTAGTAAGCCCATCTCACGAAGGTGGCATTCATGCTGGGGCTTTCCACCACAACCAAAAAACCTATCGTGTTGGCGGATGGTGGCAATAAGCCCACATTATGGAAGGTGGTATGCAATTTGGAGTCATACTCCAAAGTTGCAATAAGCCCACCTCATGGAGGTGGCATGCGTGACAAGGCGATTCTCCAGGGATGGAGTGCCGGTGGAGATTCTTCCGCTCTCATGAACTAAGTGGCTGCAGAATTGCGGGACCTTGAGAGCCTTCGCAATGTTCTGGACTTACCAGTGAGTGGGAGAGGCCGCAGCAAGCAACCTCTTTACAAGATTTGAGTTTAGCCTAAAACAATTTCTGCCCGTCATTTTTGTGCAACACAAAGGGGACTAGTTGGTGCAAAACAAATACAGTGCATCTACTCTCCTATGTTTGGTTGGTTCAACACAGCCATAATTGTTGGAAGGAGAGCGCTTCATCAACAACGGAAGCAGAGTGTTGTTCTACAAGTGTCAAGAAGCAGTTGGCAATAGCTTTTCCTACAAAGTTCTACAATGGATTTGTCACAACTGTTTTCACAAAAGTGGACCTAAACACTTTCATGCCGAGTTCTTGGCGTAGTTGCTTTACGATGTCATGAACACCACTGATCATCGTGGAGCTGAAGGAGCTGTGTCAGCTTCGCGTCATTTTGCGGCCGAAAGAACGTGACATCAACATCAAGGTATAAGAGGTCATCCTTGCTAATCTCCGTGAGCGAAACTGTCCCTCCATAGTGCCACCTCGGCGCTTCCGAGCAAGAGAGAGTGTCATGCTGCCTCAAGGGCAATTGGGCCCTCATAGACCAGACTAGCTTGCTAATGCCAAACAAATCTTGCTAGCCGACACCGTCACAGTTTGGGAAAACAGCCTCCTCGGAATGTTTATCTTACAACGACAGCAAGGCCAACCGGAGGGCGACGGAACGAGTTGAAACAAGCAAATAAAATAATCGAAAGTCGCTTGCTTGCAAGAGTAGAGCGGACCCTCCATATTGCCGGCGTTGCGCTTGCTAACGAACGTTGGGGAGGGGAGAGGTCGACACAAAAAACGCAAGACACTTTGGACGTGAGCATCAAACATACCTTCATTAAGAGAATACTAGTGATTTTTGTAAAAAATTACCAGTCTAAGTGGCCGAGCTCTCCTTAAAATGGCCTAACATATTTTGGGGATTTTTTTTTCGAGGTTTAAAGATAACGTCCTCACAAAAAGGAAGAGAGCGATTTGTGCTACTTACTGATGACATATGAGCCTTTAGCCGTCGGTGGCCCTTCTACTTCTTTGTGACCCTTCACCTTCCCACATACCCTTCTGTTGGCGTGAAGGGTTGTGCAACTACCCAGGAGGTTATACATCTCCTTGCAACTACCCAAGAGGTTATACAAATCCTTGCAACCTCCCAGCTAGGAGAATCCAGAGGATCATGGAGTCACTTTGTTGATATGACTTTAGGTGTCACCACAAGCGGTCGTCCATCAAGAACTCTAAGCTCTTCCACCCAAATCACCAAATTTTGCATCCAGCACTAGGACCTTATAGGTGTTAAGCATACATTAACATTGCGTTTTTTATTGAGAAATCATCTAGAGTAGACATCATGTGGTTCAAATAACATCCAAGTCCTATCTTCAACACTAGGTGCGCTGCTTGGCGATCACAAGTACAGTATCAACTACTACCCATGTGGTTACTGGACTTACGGTGAGTAAGCTTTGTGGATTTAAGTTCTTGTTCATACTTCTCCATGTGATGTATGTGTATGAGTATATACTAACTACTTTTGTGTGCTATATCTTGTGTCAAAGTGTGCTTTTTCCCATTAATTTTTAGATTTCATGACGTTGTATAACGGCAAGGTGACAAGCTATGACCAACAACTACACTCACGTGAAGTTCAAGAACCATGGATGAAGTGGAGGAATTCCAATGCCTACGTTAGTAGACATTCATGGAAGGAATGCAACATGGTGCATATATGACCAATCACCTCACCCCTGAAAGTGTGAATCGACAAGTGTATTGGGAAGTGAACATATACGTGAACATGGAATTCTAACAAAAACTAGCACGTAGTACATATAATCCATACCAATTTACACTTTATGCAATGAATGTATATTTGGGCTCTAGTTACATAGTTTTATGTTGATGATTTCTGAAAAATGTCTACATACAAGAATACATCTTTGGATACACTAATTTTTGAGTGTATGAATTCAGGGTGATTAACCATAACTCACATGGTGAAGAGCAATAACAAGCATGAATCTGAAAACTCGTCACACAATATGTAAAGAAAGTGGAACTTTTGCGACTATAGTTTCAAGCTCACACTACCTAACTTTACAACAAGTTCAACCGTCACATATAGGAAGCAAACATGTGTGAATAGCATGAGAGTCTAGGACGTAAGCAAGAAAAAGAAGACTGACTATAACCACGCAACAAGCACAGTAGATGGTCTCTTAGGGAGAAGAAAAGGGTCAAAATCTTATCAATAACTTGATGTAAGAGTACGCACAAGTAGGTGCTCCAACAAACTCTTCACTAACATCAGTAGTTCATCCTACATGAGCTAATCATGTAGGAACTTAGCATATTTCCGGAAACTCGTTTGCACTTACCAGAGGAATACAACTCTTGCCTTCAGCTTCCTATTCCTCAAACCTGGTGCGCATGCTAGCCACTTCCAATACCTTGCAAGCAAAAAAAATCAACACAAGGGAGTTCAACGGTGAAGAAGTCTCCCATCTTTGAAGCATCATTTGACACAAAAAACTTTGGCATTTCTTCAACGAGCAATGTAGACCCCCAGTCCTTAGCAACCCACAAGATTTCCTCAAACAAGTTTCCTACTACATCTTCATGGCATACTCAGTCCTCTTGAAAAGTGTGGCACAACACATCCAACAAAATCTTCGCATGTGGAAAGATACAACCGCAGCTTTCTACTTAGCATGGTAGTACCTCAAGCAGCAATACCAAGCCAATGTCTCCACCTAGAAATCTTACCTCCTTATAGAAATCTCTCAAATCCACACAATCTATTTCAAAAACCTTCAACTCTACATTAACACAGCAAATGATATTTGCTACAATCTTGCTCTCATAGACTTAGTGTTTCTAGAATCCCTCTTTTTATCCTCTATCATAAATAGCCTAAGCAGCGAATGGAGAGATGTGAAGCAGATTCTCCACTACACACAGCCTCACCTCCCCAGTAAAAACTTTGTCTGCACAATGTTGCTTCAAGAACAACATGACAACTAGTGAGAACAACACCATGAGCATACACTCTTCAACTTTGCCCACACTGGCTCTAAGATGTCCTCACAAATGATGGACAATTTGCACTCCTCTCAAAGCTCGTCGCCATGTTTTTCAGCATCGTTCACCTTGAGTTAGAGAATGATAGCATCATCAAATCCCTACAAACCTTCGTTGAACACAAGATCCCTCATCTCTCAACCCCAAACCTCTTAACAAAGTCTTGTAATCACATGCAGATACTATACCAAAAAGGAACACATTCAAAAGTATTACTCGATGCAACAATAACAAAATCCGGAAAGAGAAGGCATTAAACCATCTACGCTTACATCGCGGCAACAAGGCGCACCGAAAAAACAACAAGAAAGCCTCTAATTCATAAGGGAAGACAAGCTATAGACGAAGAAGCAAACGAATGATGACAGTTTCAACAACACCAAGGAGAGGGCAGATGAATTGGGACAATGTTATGGTTTCCTCATCTACGTAAACCTTTGTGAAGGTAAAAAGAAATAGCATCTATGTCTTCCGGATATCTTTTACTTGGATAGCAAAATCAACGAATGCATTTATAACGATGCCAACACCCTACACAACTTCACGTCATACCCTAAAACATCTACATTGATGGTGGGAAACATGGCAAAATGTCTTATCAACAGCATCGACGATCTTGAAGCTCGTGTAGAGAACAACATTGACATCTATATCCGTCATGTACTTTAATTCCCTTACATCTGTGCGAACCTCATATCAAAGGGTAAACTCATGATGAAGGATTCCACTTCACCACAAAAGATATGGAGCTCTTCATGAGCACGCTCACATGAGAGCTCATAGCAAAGGAAGAATTGCAAAGCAACCACATGATAAGACTTCAACTTTACCCTCTTTGTCTCAACAGACAATTACAGTAGTTTGAATCCTCTCACCACATAATTTGGCAACATTGGAATGTTGGCATCTTAGTCGTTGACATATCAACGATCACCAGCTCCTACTAGTTCTCTCAACTAAACTCTTTAGTGGCTACACCATCGTTAAGTATAATCAAGGTTATCCATGTGAACTTAGCATCAAGTCAAACATGGTGCAACAAATATTCTCTTAGCGACAAAGTTAGACATTTCAGACAAGCTACACCTTGTCGTCATGGACATGTGCCAAATCCTCAACCGGACACAAGCATTTTGTAGTCTTTTTTTATGATTCCACCAAGTACATGTCAGCATATCCTCTCATTAGAAGTAACCTGATCCTCGATTCCTACCACAATGGTTCCCACGAGTGGAACACTAAGCCATAACCAAGCTGCAGATTCTTTGCTCAGAAAATATAAGTTCTTGAGCCAACAACAACTTTGTCATTATACTTAAGGAGTAAAGCATAAAATAACAAAAATCCACACTCCACATTAAGAAGCAAAACAAAGTGGAAAAATAATCAATTGGCTGCTTCAGGAGATGCTAACGGCCATGTTACTTCTGCATAGCTTCAAGATTCTTGATGGCCAAGAGCACTTCAACAATAAAGGTGGGTGAAAATCAACTACCAACAAGTCTCCCAATAGTACAACTCCATATGGAGCGTGGCACAACAAAAAGCCCAACATAAGTCGCACTCTACCACGTTCATAAAGAATGAAAATAGAAGATTGATGATAAGGCTGCATGGGGAGTCTACATGGGACAAAGGAAAATGCAAAAGGTAATGTCTTCTTTGACATCACAACCCGCCATTGTATTAACATCCATGATGTCCTCTTCTATAAGAACACTATTCAAAAAACTTGAACACAGACGAAGTTGAGGATGCGAGAGATGACTACTACACATAAGACCCATTCTAGGCAAAGATTGAGAAGTATGAAAACTATGAGAAAGAGCTATGGCAGACACATGACAAGGAATTGGAGGCAACAGAACCCATTATGATGCACGATGACAGCCATTAGCTTGCACTCTTTAAACAACATGATGAAGGAGACAAGCGAGTAGAGGATTCTTTGCTCGAGAAGGCCAAGAATTAGATGAAGGGGAGGGCACTCAAGGAATCCTCCATAAACCAGCACAATCCGCCACTCAGGTGCTTCCATAACCTCATGTAGCAACAACTTGGAGACATCGACATAAGAACACCAACAACATCTCTTATGGCATACATCATCCATCCAGAGGAAGACATATTTCACACATGCTTTCTTACCAACCTTCTTGCGGATCAAAAAACGGCCAACAACCTACCTCTAAAACCTTCCAACATTGTTGAGCTATGTCCGGCCCTCATGCAACAAGGAGGTGGGCATTTTTTGCTAAGCATAATAGTCTCATCACACACGAAACGTGGGAACTCGTTGAAATTCCTCTAGTGGACCGGACGTTTTGAGTAAAATGGGTCTTTGAAGTGAAGACCAAAGGAGAAGAAAGCCTGAATTAGTTCGAAACTCGTGAAGGCTTCATGAACATATCTGAAAAGCACTTCTTTGACACATACGCTCCAGTAAGTCAAAACATTACAATGCAAAATGATGCCCTCGTTCGCAATAGTAGATGATTGGAAGATTTAATAGCTTGACGTCCACAACACTTTTTCAAATGGCATAATGGACATAACAATCTATAGGAAGCAATCGCAAAGATGTCATGATGGTCGCACATGAATTTAAAAGCTTGTCAAAAGCCTTTGCAGGTAGAAGAAAAATCCTCTCCTCTCATAGCAAAAACTTCAAAACATCCTTGAAAACTACAACTTCATAGCATCATTCTTTGATGACTACCTTTTTTTACATCAAGACTCATCAAAATCATCACCACGCTCCTATGCCCTATTGTACACTGACAAAATCCTCATCTTGTGACGTAGAAATGACATTACAATAGCAACTACAAAGCCAATGATAGCATCATTTAAGATGACCTTCTACCTCACCATGAACATTGGTCGTAATCGCAAGGAACGCACCATTAGTCTCCGCTGCAAACATACTCAAAGAACAACATTAAATGTTTCAAAACTATTGAGTGTATCTACAAAACTATACATTCGCTTCAACCACTTCCCCCATATCAAAGTGGTCAGGTTCCTATGGATCAAACAGCCTTTCTTTCCTGCATCACATCCCTTCTACACGAAACAAGTTGTACTCCACCAGATCTTTAGTTCAGAGGAAGACGTCTTCAGAGAACATGCAAGGAGATGACTCGTGCGCTACGATACTTCAAAACACCATCTACGTTTCAACTCCTTTTCGTCATCTACAATTCTCTACAATTGCAATGCTTCAGTGAAACTGACTTCAACGAACACCTTGATGATCACCATAGCATTATTGGCTATATTTGTCTATTAGAAAGCGTTGCAATCTCTTTGTTTAACCAGGACCACTCTCACGTCACACTCAGCAGCATCGTGGAAAAAAACATGGCCGATACAAAAGCAGCTTAAGAAATCACTTATGTAGAAGACCTCCTTCAAAAGAAAAGTTTTCAACAAAAGGGACCTATGTCCCTGTTTGTGGAAAACCAATGTACAATCATCTTTGCCAACTCAACTAACATCAACAATCTCATCAAACATATCAACGTTAAGGGACACTAGGTATGTTCCAAAGTCTTTGATGGCACTGGCAATCTTCCCTTCATTGTCAATGACAAGAAAGTCAAAGATTTTCTCACAAAAATCATCCACTAAGAAAAACACGCTTTCTACATCTAGATAATCAAGCTTTATGGAGAAGGACCACCAATCTTCTTTTCGTTGTTCATGTATGCTGAAAGAACCGGTACTCATTGTTTGGGATCCTTATCTCACATGATGGGCAAACTTACAAGCCCATCGCCTTCTCAAAACTTGGAATCTTGCGTCGTGGGCTTACTTCACGCCCATCACCAGAGATATTGCCTACTCCATCCTCAAAAAACATAAGGCACACCTTTGTGACACAACCATACCGCCAGAAAACCACATTGCGGGAGTTCAACTCGCAAATATGGATATGAAGGATCGAAAGGGAATTTTGGGGAGACAAGACTACCGAGGCACAGTTTCTCACATTTATGGTGGAGTTGGCATCTTCTATTAAGCCTCCTAATGCCTCTCAAGTCCAAGGGGGAACTCCAACATTCGTTATTCTGGACATTACTACCAACCCCCTGCTGCCTCCTACCGGAACATAGGAAAAATATTGTTTGAGGTGGTTTTCAACCTAAGTGGTGACGTTTAAGCTTCAGATAATCAGCTTGGGGCCTTTGAAGAAACTTCACCGGTCAACAAGTGTGAAATAACTGTCGTAATTGATCTTGATGCGGTCTAGGATTGTTTAACCAATGCCGCGAATCGCGTAATCCACCCTAGAAATCTGGCGGCGAATCCACTTCCGCTAAGGACTGCTTGCTTGCTTGGCTGCTCACAAACAATGGCCTTGTTTTACCAATGGGTTGCTTGCAACCGTTGCGTGGCTTGCACATGGTTGGCTCATTAATTAATCATCTCGCAACCTCCCTTGCATTTTTGGTGCAACTACAAACTTTGGAGCTCCAACGGATGCCATGCGTTTTGTAGTATCCGCTTGAGCTTTGAAGCAAGGGGTTGGGCAATAGGCCTTGATTTCACAACCATCACCATGCGATCTTCACCATATCACTTTGGGCACAAATTACACTGCGTTTACTCTGATGACTACGAAAATTCCCTTCCCCTCTAGAATTGACCCTTCTTATGCCAAAGATTTGCAAAGCCCGAACTACACCTCATCAACAAAATTGGTTGAGTGGGAGCCCTCCACCATGTCTAATCAAAGCGTTCTCGCCAATCTCATCCTTACGTCCTTTCGACCAACTCTCCACACTTCCTCCATCTTGCCTTCCTAGAACGATCTCAATATTAACAACGTCCTCTTCCTCTTTGAGAGTAAAGATCCTCGATTTCCTCCAAATTTGACTTTCTCAACCACCTTTGACTTAAGGGGTTGTTCAGATTTACTAGTATGAATGGCCGGATTCTCCTCCAAAAGGCCTAAAATCCTACATGGACGTTTTCTCAAGTTTGAAGTTCATAGCCTCCGAATATCGAAAGAGAGAGATGAATGTTACTCATTGGCAAACTGCAATTTAGCTACAAGTGACCCTTCAACTTGCTTCTAACCATTCACCTTCCCAGATGCCCTTCAGTAGGCCTGAAGGGTTGTGCAACTACCTGGGACGTTATGCATCCACCCAAGTGGTTGTGTAACCACCTAGGTGGTTCTGTAACCACCCAAGAGGTTGTGTAACTTTCTGCAACTTCCCAACCAAGAGCATCCAAAGGGGGACCTGTCTCAAGACTACTTCAAGGACCATCATATCAGCCTTCCATGAAGCACTCCAAGCTCTTCTACACAGACTTTCAACCTAATAGATGTGACACATGCCATCAATATTGACATGATTTATGTAATAACAACATTCTTCCATTGTTTGTGGAAAATAGTTCTTTTCATCATCTACATGTTGCAGAAGCCATTAACATGAAAGCACGTTTTTGTAAAAGATTAATTTAATCTCATGAGAAAACATTGCACAATTTATTCATGACTATTGTTCAAAACATCATTAAATTCTCCACATCGTCTTACTTAGAAAGAGCTCCTACGAACAAGCACATGTAACCAAGGAAGTTAGTCACTATTAAAGGGAAAATACTAAACAATTTATAACAATCTCTAATTTTTTCATGTAGTAATGAAATATTTTGCGTTATAGTAAGGATTTTGATGGCGTGTCGGGATATTCAAACCTCAAGAATTGTAAAGAACCCCTGTTTAGCATTCTCATTCAGACTATGTTTAAATTAATGATAGTAGGCACAATTCAATAGGAAACACAATAATCATGAATTCTTTTTCACATAACTCTATTGGTGTTCGTCACAATTGATGAATGTATTTTTTGTCAAATGAGGATGAAAATTCAAGGTGTTTCTTAAATTACATATTGAAAATCAATAAAACTCTATAATGTGTTGAGATTTGACATTGTCAAGGAGAAAAATCAACCAATGGGTCCCAAAAGTGTAGTTCGTATGAGTAGAAGTCTGACTCCTTTATGGTTGAGCTTCTTTTCCACAAGATTCCATAAATACACTCAAAATGACGCATACAATGTATTTTGTGATAAAAATCAAAGGCCAAAAACAAGATGCCAAAACACTTCTTTTAATGCATATTAGACTAAACAAAATAGGTTTTGAATTTTGATTGAAAGTTGTTTTGAAGTTTCAAAAATTCTATTGATTTGAGAAGGGAGCATCAAATTGTTTCTTTAAATTAAATAACATGAAAACAATCAAGAAAAAAAGGAAACATGATGTTGAAGTAAAACAAAACAAGGACTCTGAGCAACCACAAATGATTTTTACATACGTTTTAATGTGTAATAAAAATGCATGAGTAAATCTCATCATCATGAAAATTGATGTCACTAATAATGATGAAACATACCAAACAAATGACTTAGACCAAAGCAATACCAACAATAAAATGGACCACAAGAAGGAAAAATGCAAGATGTTTTGACTAAAACATGATGGAATGAAATTCCCGTCTCGCTTGATGTAGATATAACATCTTTTTTGTGAGGTGCCTCTTCTTGGATTATCCATTTTAAACATGGAGAAGATTGTAATACTTTTGACGTAAGTTGAAAGAATTTTCACTTTCAATTAACGACTGATAATGATTTGGTATTATGAAGCAACCCATGATTTAGCTCTACAACCATCCTTCTACCGAACACTTTGGAAAAGGGTGACTCCCTACGCTTCTTTTGCTGGAAGATCATTATCTTGGAACCTCTCAAGAGTAAAAGATTTTTTCAAATTGACTTAAGATGAGCTTATTACCGAATACATGTAGACATCATTGACATTCCAAACATTAAGTATTCTAGGCACTTATCACTTAAATCTCCCGATCATACGTTTTAGAGACATATTCCTCATTGAAAACTACTTTTAAATTATCAATTGTGGTTTTAGATTAAATAATTCGTCTTGTTCGTTACAAATGAAGTTTGGTTGCTTAGCTCAATGGTAATAGATTAATATTTATTGACATGAAATGGTCGGAGAATGTTTCTCAAAGGAGTAACATGTAAGGAAATATTGACATATGGCGCGGTCTTTGTCCTTTTGAGTTTCAGAACACTAGTGGTTATATATTTCAAGGATTTACATGAGGTGGTGAAAATCACATTTTTGGGGTTTTGTAGCAACTACATTCAGCTAATACTAAGCCACATGATTATATCAAAGATTCTCATTTCAATTACGCCTAGATTAATGAAGGTGAAGTTGCAAGAGAATGAAGAGAGAGGATAGAATTCTCTATTAGATGGCATGATACAAGCAAGAATGGTTTAAACATTTGCAAAGTTACACTCATAAAAACTCCCTTGCCGTCTTTGTGAAAAATAGCTGGTTTGATCCTTTTTCTAACTTAAAGAGATGTGCTTTCTAAAATGAATACCCAGTGTCGAAGTATTGAAGTGTAAAAGCAACATGAGCAATACATGAATTGATGCATAAATATCGTTCTTGTGATAGATGTTTAGGAGAAAATTACACATAGGACTAGAAAACCATCTAGTACTTGGCTACTAAGTTGATGGTTTGAATAAACATGCTAAAAATGTAAGAATATTTGTAATTTTCATAATGCTTTCAATGAACCAGAACACGGATGGTGGTAATCCAATACAAATCGTTTTCCTAAAGGGTCTTATGAGAACACTTCATCATTCGAGTTGTTTCAGCCCATGTGAGTAATCATGATTGATACTTTGAAGGATTGCCACAACACCTATTCATGTTGATGTTTGCACGAGTTAATGACTCTGAACAAAGGTTTTAAGTGTCATCATTTTTAGAAGTCTCAAGTGATGGTAGAAATTTATGAAAGACGTGGTACAATTCCATGACTCCATTGGAATGAAACTTAAAACAATCATTATTCCGTACCACTACTAAGACAACCATGAGCAATTACATCCATGAAAACATGATGGTGCAATTAACCATACCATATGGAGTCTCCTCATTCTTTTCTTGGTCAAGCAGTTCTCTTGGAGATTACGTTACATGAAGAGTACCATCGTATCGCAATCAAGGGAATATTGACAGTCTTCTGCTACAATTTTGTTAAACAAATGAATGTCCCCATCTACATCACTTTTCAAATCCATGTCATATTCAATAGAAAACCAATCATAACTTGCTATGATAATTCAATGTAGATATACTTTACATCTCATCCTTTCATACAAGGGAAAACATGCTTTTTGGGTAGCTTTCTAGAGTTGAAGCATCATATCAACGTGTGTGATTTGATATGTTTGACGTTCATGAGACATATGGGGAAAGAGGTTGATCTTTAGAAGCACTTTGTAGAGAATGAGGTCCATGTATTTTATCACGTTCATTACATCATGAAGAACAAGAACTATGAAGGATGATTTTTGCCTAGCTTGAACCTAAGTGATGCTTAAATGTTTTCATTGAATTTGGGTGGTTGTCCTTCTGACGCTTTACCTTCTTATGAAAGATTCTATCCACTAGATGTTCCACATTTGGCGGCTAAATTTTATGGATACCTATGTAGATATGTCATAGGAAAGGAAATTCTCTCAGAAACAATAAAAGGGTAAAAAACGGTACATGCTAATGATTTGAAAAATGATCTAAACATTATGATGAAGCAAAGGCATAAATCAACTTGTCAATTTCTACTTCTAGAATGTGTCAGATATGAGGTCTTTATTTCATAAGATACAAAAACACATCAATCCATAGACACTAACTTTGTATGTTATTTTATGTATGTGTACAAAGCACATGTTTTCCAATTCATTGAAAGGGGGATGAAATGCATTTCCTCGTGTATACACATGGGAAAATGTGACCTTTGAACCATTTCAACCCTTCCAAAATGTGTAAAAGCATTTTTAATCCGATATAATTTGTATTAACTAGGTTGATTTCCACTCGTTTTTTAAGGTAGTTGACAATTATAAACGTTTTCAAGAGGTCCAAATAAGTTGCATCATGTGAATCCTTTGATACCTTTTCGTGATTTATTACAGAATTCCCTATTTTTATCCACGAGTGCCTTGATTTTATCCAAACACTCAACCTTCAATGGAGTCTTTCACATTCACCTCGCAACATGATGTCATGGGTTTTGCGCAACTGAAGTGCTCCAAACCTTCAGCATTCCTTGTTTTTACTATTGATTGTACACGCTCCACTCTTTTGAGAATTAATCAAATAACTCTTAATGTTTACAAAAAAATCGCTCAATTGAATTTTGTTTCAAGCATAACTGGTTTAAATTTACTTTTTATTCACCATCTTTATTCTATAGTGCATCAAAAACATGTACTACATAACATTGCATGTAAAACCATTCCAAGAAGTGCAAGACATGTTCATTATGTGGATGTCAAATGGATGAATGAGACGTTGAAGAATAAATGATTCGGATCTATCTCTGTAATGCTCATCCCTTTTG
This sequence comes from Penium margaritaceum, assembly GCA_023375785.1. Lineage (NCBI taxonomy): Eukaryota > Viridiplantae > Streptophyta > Zygnematophyceae > Desmidiales > Peniaceae > Penium > Penium margaritaceum. The sequence continues at coordinate 25,478 of SZWC01008247.1, forward strand.
TTATATACATTACATTGGAACATGAATTTACCTTAGTAAGGGAATGGGCCTTGTTTTAAGATGAACACTATGTCTGAATATTCCTTAATGAGGGTGTATTGCGGGTTGATATCTCCATATGGCTTGAACGGCCTCTAGGCATTTGGATGGGATGAGTTGAGGGTCAGAAACCCTCAACTATCACAGTTTTTCCCCAATGGGCCAAGGTTCCCATACCAATTTGCTACTTTTGTATCACAGGGCCACAGTTTGAGTCCCTTTGTGGACGTCAAAGGCAGATCCAGTCGTAGGTGGGAGGAGTGTAGCACGGGCCGGCTTCTCCTAATGGCTTGAACGGGTTACTGGCTTGTGGGCGTTTGGATGGGATGAGTTGAGGGTCGGATACCCTCAAGTACCACGGTTTTGTCCTAATGGGCCAAGCTCTTATAATAAATCATTACAATGGGTGCCTTACATCATTCATGTCGGCCACTGACTTGAGGATCTGAGAATTCAATGTCAAATGTGTGGAGTTAGTTTTTGTATTGTTGAATTGATGGTTAAAACTGAGACTTGGACTAAATGTGCCCTTATACGCCTTGGACTGATCGAATGATAAGTTTATCATTGATTTTAAAAAATAAAAAGGCATTTTAATTTTTTATTATACCTCCTCATTCAACAATTCATTGAGGAACATAGTTTGAATTTGATAACAAGACTTGATTGACTCCAAGGTTGAAATATGTGTCATGTTTGATTTAGCTTTTAAGAAAATGCATTGGGGCATTAGAATTCAAGCTTTCTTCCATCTAACCTTCTGTTTTTTACCTCTTTTCTGCAAACAACAGTAGGGTTTGATGAAAAGGCATAATGAAAACAGAAAGGCATGCCATGACTTTTATCATTCATCGAGTTTTAAGAAAACATCTTCACCTTGAGAAGGTTGACCTATGTCAAGATCTATCTCTTTCAATAGGAGTGATGAAGATTGTGCATGTCTTCTTCAAATCGCTCAATTTTTTTTACTTGGAGAAGTTCAGATGGATGATTGTTGACCGTGGTTTATCCAGTTGTCCTGCATCTGAAGAGTCCAAATAACTTGAACTTTAGCATCCTGTGTTAGAATAGAAATTGATCTTTCTCATTGCAGCCGACTGAGAGATTGCAGCAGTGCCATACTTGAACATTGGTGCAGTGGTACTGTACCAGCCAAAGATACATACATGATTCTTCGTCGTTGTTTGCTACTCTTGTCTCATGAAGGTCGATGTTTCGTATGTAATGTAGTGGTCTTGCACGTTGAAACGCATTTGCTGATGATGATTTTCAATGTATTCCATTTCCAAGAGGCTTCCTGGACGAATCATGCGTTATTTGAGGGCTCGTTCTTTTTCTGTATTGCATTTTGTCGCTGTCTTATGAAATGAACACGTTGCAAGACATCTATAGCGACACTGGAAGTAATGTATGGGGTGTGGTTGGGCCAAGCTCAGTAGTTGAACTTTTGGAAACTTTAGAACTTATTCGAAGTGCTAGAATTTCATAGCTCGTCCATCGTCTTCCATGGTGGACTGTACATCACTGGTAATCTGAAGAGGACGAGACCATACAATCTCTGCCTCCGCCTGGATGAAGAATATTGCCCAGATCATGTGGAAAAGGCCCCACCGCGGTAGTTCGAATCAGATGTACCATTGGACCTCGTAGAAAACAGCAGGAAGAGCCTTTTTTTTTGTCTTTAGGGACAATAGTCCAGCTCATTCCTATGGCTCAATCGACCGCACTATCGTCAACGCCAACTTACAATTGAATCCTGCTTTCGGAAACGACGAAGGCAGTCGAGACATGCATTTTGGCTATCAATGGTCGGCAAGGTTGCCAAAACTTGCAACCCGGTTTAGATGAACCTTTCAAACCGAATCTGTGAACGCATAACCAATGCGGCCAACAGCGTTTTTGGCCGTTTTAAGAAACTGCTGACAACATCCTTTGTCTTGAAATTGCTCTTTTGCTCTCCTCGTAGAAAGTCGAAAACTTAGAGACCACGCGCATCAGATGCCACTCGAATTTATTTTTATTTTGTGTGCCATGCATCTGATGCCTATGCTCAACCAGATTTGACAAACCTTCCTAGTACAACTAGGCAGGCTTGCACAGTTTTTGGACGGCTAAGATCGAGTCATGAAAACATCTTGAGGCGAAGAATGAATCTACTATGAATTTTTCCCTTGGCTTGGAAATACACAAAGTTAATGAAGGCAACTGAGTTCGAGATTTTCCCCGAATTTTGCCATTTATTCTTTGCACGGGGAAAACGGTAGCAAACCCACCTTCTTTGACGACACAATCACCAAGGTGGACCCAGCCCTAGCGAGGATCGATGTTTGATTAAAAAAAAGTCGTGACAAGCTTAGGTTCCCACTTTTACTTTGGAGGCAAAAAATAGGAAATAGAACAATTTGACGTTGCATAACATGACTCGACAAATCGCACACGTCTCTAGTCAGACGTTTGAATACTCTCTGCCGTCCATTGAAAACCGATTGTTCCATAGTCTGGACTGCTGCGGTTCGGTCTTGTCCCGTTCTGGTCAGGCACCCCCTGGCTCCCAAATGGCTCGTTGCGGTCCGAAGAGGACATGCGGTGCCGGACACGATAGAGAACGACCAAGTAACCAACGAAAACAGTCGAGATAACGTCGAGCGCGTGCGAGGTGAATCGCAAAATATTGTTCTCCCTCAAGTCCATCATGGTAGGCGGTCGCATCAGAAAAATTGATTTGATTCCAGAAAATGCTGCCGACGACTGCGCAGCCTGCCACAAAGCCTCGTACCGAGGAACTCAACCCGTCGTAGAGATATTCTACCCGCAGGTTCACCTCCAGACTGCTCTCCTGCGCCCGTACTCCCTCCCTCGGTCTTTCGATAGTGCGCTCTGTGCTCCTGCCGCCTGCCAGTTGACCGCCTGCAAATTTCTCGACCTCCCGACTGGACTAACCCGGTTTTCATCACGACGGAAGCATCTCACGTGACCAACTGTCAGAGATATACAGTACACAATCATTTCTATAATAGATTTATATTGAGTTTTTGTTTTGTTTAGGAAAGCGACTTGGCACGACAGCGCGCGAGGGACGACACACATACATATGGGCCGTGGCTGGGGAGGGGTGAAGAACTTAGGAGTGAAAACTCACTCGCATCCTTATTCACGCACTCCGGTCGTGGATGGGTCGGCGTGGCTGTAGCGGAAGTGAGCGGCGGACACCGACTTCACCGTGCACTTTTCCCGTATCATCACTTCCATTCTAGCAATGATCGATTATTGCGGACACTGGCGAACTCGAAGTGGGTGAAAGGACGTGTTTTACCCCCTTTCGGGACACGAATTTTCAAGGATCCTCAGATGTTGACGTCACAAAGTGAGTGGGTGACATTGCCTCGCCCACTCACCCCTTCCCAGCCACGGCCATGTATTCACTGATCGCCTTTTGTAGTGGAATCCGGTCCGGGGCCACAGAGTCAAGGCGCAGTCCACCGAGACGTGAGAACATCGACTTTCCGCATCGGCGAGGCTTCGAAGGGATAATGATTACGAGGGAGCGGTCACGGCTCCGTCTTCCACAGGAGAAGCAGTGTTCGGTATCTTCCGGTCCTGCATGAAATCTCCTCGCCTATAGCTATCTTGGTTCTGGGGAAGTAAATGAAGATTTGTTGTAATGTGGTAAACGGAGAGAATACTGGGGGAAACCGATGATGGATTGAGAAGAAAAAAACTTTGCATCCCACTGAGGACGGCCCAAACCGCCGATTGTTACGAATAAATACAGTACAACTAGCGTTTCCTTTAGTAACATCTGACACCGTACCGAATTAACATAAAAGTCGTGTAAGCTATCCTGGGCTAACGGAAGCGCATTCTTGAAGCGGAATGGAGCAACAATATACTCAGATAGGCTTGTATGACAGGCTGGTGTTTCGAGCTTGCCTGGCAAAACATCGTTTGTCTGACGCCAGGGCGGCCATCAGGCCTCCAGCATGCGCATAGCAAAGCAAGCCATATCCACCGCCCATACATCGTGAGCCGGTAGGAACGACAAATAAACTGCCGCCCACTTGACTTGAATCACGGGCCGCACCCCAGTCCAAGTCTTGAGGGAGGGGTGGGCGGGGGATGGTGCCGGAAGNGGGGGTTGGGGACCTGCCCCTAGTTTCGGCAAACATGAACGCTGTATACCTATATGTCATTTTTTTTCTCTGGTCGTAACCGACTGAGGCGGGGGGGCTACCTCAGCACCAAAGAAGCCCGGGGGTTGAACCCGGCCCCCCAAGACACTATATTAAGGTGGCTCATAAATGCCGGGGTGTTTCCACCAAAGGGTGAAGCGAGAGCTTAAGAATAGATGAAAGTCTTTGTTTAAGGGGAGGTAGTTAGTGTAAAGTGCGGCAACAAAGTCATCCTCAATGGTTTTCAGTTTGGCCTTAGCCCGTATGGAGTTTTGTCGCAAGAGCAAAGTTGAAACTAACCAAATGTGTTGTTGGAAGGCGGTTGGAAATAGAGTAATGATCTTATCCGCAGGGGAAGAACGCGGGTCTGCCCATCGCTCTCTCCAGATAAGTTGGAAGAGTGTGGCACGAAGGATTGACCAGGCCGAACTAAATATTTTGGGTTTCAGAGGTCCAATGAGCAATTCCAGGCTGGAAGGGGTGGTACCGGGAAAGAGGGAGGTGAAGATGGTGCGTAGTCGGGACGACAGCGGTTGAAGACGAGGACATAAAAGGAAGCAGTGTTCAATTGTTTCTTCCGCCGAGCAATACGGGCACGAATTTGAACCATTTCGGGAGAAACGGGTGCGTCTTGCAAAAAGTATGGAGCGAAAGAGAATTTTTGTCTGTACATCTTTAGCCCTAAGATCCAATGGGAGGAAATTGGATTAGGGCCTAGAAGGCCGACTGCCCAGATCAGCTCTTAGTCTGCTGGGCAGATTTGGAATAAAGGGATAGGGGAGGTGGGGAAGGACGTGTGGGAGAGGGGAGGGGTAGGAAATGTGACCGTTGCCACCCAATGCTAGGGGGAGAATGGCTAGGGTGCTGTGGGAAGGGAGTGGGGGAGTGTAAGGATTATCTGGTGGGCGATCAGTTGGGAAAACAATGATTTGTGGTAGTGTGGAGAAGGGGGAAAGATGAAAAGACAGATTTACCTGCCAAGGCGGCCCCATCAATGATGTCTTGTCCCATTGGTGTGATGGCAGAAGGGGCGACGGGAGCGTTGTTGTTGCACGAGACAGCTGGGTCTTGAGGATTCCCCACTGGTGGACCACTGTTCTGAAGGGGGTCCATGGTGAAGCTGCAGGCGGAAAAGGGGCGTTTGAGAAAGTTTTGGGGCGATATGTCCTATTGCCAGACAGCGGGGCGATTGTGGAATATGCGACGTATCTGATCTGTCGGGTGTCAAAGCTAGCGGGCCAAGAGGCAATGACACAATGGAGCGACTGCGGATTACATGGGGGAGGGTCTGGAGGGGGGTGGGGTCCCGACGGGGCCTCGATCGCCGGGTAGCTGNGGTAGCTGGGTAGGACAAGGGGCGGTGGGTGGTTTGGGCTCAGAGACGTCGACGTGCCCGCTGTCAGCGGGCAGGCTAACGGGCAGAGTTGGGGATCGCGAGGAGGTAATGGGGTTGTCCAGTCACACGACAGGTTCACAAACCAATCGCGTGATCGGACAACAGTCTCGCTACCCGCATATTCCCCAGCGTCGCGTGAAGGAAAAACCAGGTATCGAGGGGGTAGGTGGGAGCCGGGTTTGCGAACATACCTCTTCGACGCGGCAGTTCTTGAGGTGGGTGCGAGAGAGATCCGAGTGGAAGCAAGTAGGAGAGCGAGGGCAAGGAAGGGGGTACTTACCTGCACATAGAATGGACCATACCTCCTGGCGAATGTATTTCTCTCTGTGCGAGCCTTGCGTGGCGTGGGCCGGTTAGCGTGCGGCGGAGAGCAGGAAGGGGATGACGCGGAGGTTTTCCGCGAATGGAGCAGCCGACCAGGCGGCGCTCCAGACCGGTGGCGACGTGCGCCCCATCGCTCGGAGTCCTCGGGACCCGTTCAGACTTGTCCTTTCACAGACGTTTTTGTATACCTATATGTCAATGTAGAACTACTAGCCCCGAACTCCACATTTTTATTTGAACTATCACAAAATTTCCACATTCACTCCCAGTTCATCCCAAATTATGGATATCATTCCCATGAATCCCTTCATTGAATCGAGAGCCGATGTTAGATTCATTTTATCATGCCACAAAATTATGTATGATATGTACCGATACTAAACACAATGTGCCCGTTATTCATCATCCTTAACACAACCATGAATAAACTAGACCATAAAGAATATATGTACACGATCCTAGTGTTTTTTTCCCTTTCCTTATGGCTCTCATAGTATCCACCATCGACTTTAAGGTGTAGTGCATATCACAATGCACATAGAGAAAAATACAATTGTGGAAAGTGGGAAATTTGATGCAACGGCAGTAAGCCGATTTCCAACTACCTGTGGAACCAAAAGAAATGTCCTCTACATCGCCCTTCAGGGAGCCCATATGACTAGCAGTGTCAGCGATTTTGGCCAAGACCTGTCATGCCGAAATGGGCAGGGTCTTCACAATGCACGCATGAAGAAAACATGCATCCTTTCTGAGGAAAGGCTGTTACGCCGAGTGGAACGTAAGTAGTTCGAAGGATGAGGCGCAAAACGGAAGATTATTCGTGAATCTGGGACACTTCATCATTTCTACTTCGGCCTTATTCCGCTATACCCACTATTTGGGCCTCCGAATCTTCTCCTGGCCATTTTTCGCACATTAAAGACGCGGTACTCACTTTACACAAAAATTGCATCCTGTGCCCACTTTTCTCGAAGCGCCTGAGATCATGCATGCCGCACCCACTTATGCAGAGAAATTCAGGATACACCGGTTCCGTACGAATTAGTTCGATGACTATGGGTATCCAAAGTATGATTTTTTATTTATATTGGTTTCACATTAAGTTTTTATTTCATCCTATGTTTATTGTTCCTTTGTGTGACGAATTTCATATTATTTGTAGTTTTTCGGACAAGTAGTCACGTTTTCGGCACATAAAACACTGGGTGTATCGTTTATGTCCACTTAATAATTCTTTCTTTTTCATCGTCGGACATTGGCCGGTGGTCTTTCATGTACATCACAATCACGCGATCGTGGATGTCCACGGTCGCGTTGTATGCTCGTTCGCAATGCGAACGAGCAATAAAGCCCTCAAATCGGCCTGTTGGCCCTGGATCTACGGACCCGCTCAAGAACTATTTCGCTCGTTCGTTGCGTTAACGAGCGTATAGTCCTGTTCACTTAAAATTGTTCACTTCAGTTTGCTACAATGTGAGAAACAATTGAGTAACGTAGTTGTTTTCGTAGAATCTCTCCCACGCACAGGAAAGATTTTTCCACGTCGACTCAACGTCTATATTTGCAGTGCAAATATGGACGCGGATTTCATGTTGACATCAATTTGTTTAGGGCTTATTTCTCATGTCGACATCGTGGACATGAGAAGAGCCCAAAAAAAAATTGACAAGCAATCGATCGGACCTTGTTCGGTCGACAGCCCGATAGTGAAACAGGGAGTAGACGACCGAGCTCGCTGATGCCAGCCAGCCTGTCGGAGTCCCAACGTTGCCGTTATCGAGCCCTTGTGCCGGTATCGCGGCTATCGAGGATATTGGCGTCGGTATCGAGCAGCCATCCACCTCGATGCCGATACGGGTACCGATGCATTTTTTGCTAGTTCGAAGACTATTAAGCAGAGCGAAAGTCATAAAAACACAATGACAGTAAGAGAGATTGGGGGAGAGTGTGAAAGAGAGACCCGCAAAGGTAGACAAATACTAAAAATATACAAAAGAAGTATAATGAGCATGTAAGTCGTTTTCAAGTCTCGCTACACATCTGTTTTTAAATTGGAAGATTATCGGCATACGAGACCTAATTTGTGTTTGCGTCTATGACCAAGGTTTTCTTTTCATGTCGTTGAGCGTATGTCGGTGGAGTGTGAAAGTGGGTATGCGGAGAATAACATTGTTCCCCATACGATTTTTTGCTCGGTGGACATCTGGAGAATTAGTTTTAAACAGTGGCCCTCAGAAGTATTTTCTGCATTTAGTGGACGTGACGGGGTTGTTATGTGTCCATCGTTTCGGTCGATAAATCCCTGGTGCCCATAGTCAAAATCGAACCGAATGCGACGTCCAAAGTTGAAACAGAGACGCATGCGGTATCCATAGTCGGAATCGAAATAACTGTGGTGCCCATACTTGAAAACGATATGACATCTGTGCCCCCAGTTAGTGTGAGTCATGGGCATGCTTGACATGTTTTTCAAGGTTTTAACATATTTGTCATACATCTCAGCGACGACGCGGAAACGACCTTTGTCGGCGGCCGTACGCGATACATGGAAACAATTTGACGTGGTTCGTTAGGTCTCCGACGCCTTCATGACGGCGGTCTTACATAAGATAACACGTTGCATATGATAGAGCCCATTGCGTCATCTCAGTCCGTTGTTTGAAGGATCGTCAAAGTTTAACAAATTGCACATTCGTCCTCCTCAAACGAGTCCGTGTGTTCCACCGCATTCGTATCTGATTTTGACAGCCTGTCATGTGTCACATCCTGCCGGTTTCCCGAGACACAATGTACTGTAGTGTTTTCCATATTCGCCTAGTTTTCAAATCCAATTTTGGTACTTTAATAGTTGTTACGAAATTTGGGGGCATTTGGTTGTTAACATGCTTCAACCATCTTGCTTGCAATTTATCCCCTGGTATTAAAGTCGAATGCTGGGTCCGGGTCAACTCCAAACCGCCACCCACGCAACACAGCTGTCGCACGTCCCTCCCCTGTCGCTGTGTTGCGCGAGAGACATTCAAGGCTTCAAACTGGCACCGTCCGATTGAAGGCATCAATCTGCTCGCCACGCTAGCCATCAAACTGGTGGCCGTCCCCCCCCCCCCCCCCCCCCCCCCCCCCCCCCCCCCCCCCCCCCCGCCAAGACGAGGTGTCCTAGCCAGTGCTGGCCGGTGGTGGCTCGATCGCAAGCAATCGCCCACCGCCGCTGGGCCTCGCGACGCCCCCAGATCAGGGCTGGCCAGCGGTGGCTCGATCGCAACCAATCGCACACCCTCGCTCGGCCTTGCCGATGCCCCAAGGCGAGGGCTGGCCGGCGGTGACGCGATCGCTAGCTTTCGCCCACCCCCGCTAAGCGAAGCGATTCCCCCAGACCAGGGCTCGCCAGCGGTGGCTCGCTTCGACACCGTCTAACCCGACTCCCCTCATAGGTCGAGTAGTAAGCAGCTCCTCCTGCGTGTAGCTCGTCGACTATCTTTCTACACCAAACCATGGCCAGCTGTAGCTCCTCACAACCCAGTGACCCCGTGAACAGGATGCCACCTCCACGTTGCACTCTCCTTGACTATGGCCTTAGGCGACTTTCTCCCTCTGAGCCAGAGGCTTCTGTCAAGGCCTCATTTGAGGCGCACATCGAGCGTCACCCAAACCCTTCTGGACCTCCTTCCAAGTGCAAGGTGGGGAGGCCGCCCAAAAAGCACTCCCCTCTTGTGTTGGCACCAACAGAAACTGCAGCAGTTGCAACTTCAATCCTAACGACCATTCGCACGCGCCTCCCGCCTACCCCACCTCCACCTGCCGCGGATGAACCTCCCTTGGAACCCTCAATTGAGGTTGGACGTGCCCTTGCTGCAAAGAGGGGGCCCTACGTCAACTGGATAGGGGATGGACATCTTCCCCGTATCCATGGCGCCATGTTGGCCGCAGGCACAACATACGGCGCTGTCAAGGTGTTGCGCAAGGTGTACACAGAACCGGGTGGCCGTTGCATCTACAACCAACTGAATGCCACCTCCATCCGCACTTGGTACAAGGCGGGCAGCACAGAATTGCTGCCCAAATGGCGGCCACTCCTCAGCCACACTGAGGAGATGGTCATACAGGGCCCGACCCGGCGGCGCTCTCACGGAAACCGCGGCAGAGAATCTTTCCTAGACCGTCATCCTGAAATGGTGGACACCTTTTCTGAGGCGTTGAAGGAGTTGCGCAGTCGCGGTGCCGTCATCAACTCCAGTAACATGCAGGCAATTTTCCTTGCATTCACGGAGCGCCTCCACCCCGAACAGTTGCCGGCGCAGGGGGGTCCCATGACGTTCTCAAGGAGCTGGATCCGCAACTTCATCGGCGAGCGGCTTGGCTGGACGTACCGCTGCGNCGCACCCGAGGGTTCAAAGGAGGTTGCGATTGCGGCCATGGACGACAAGCGTGGGATTACCGCTGTCGTTGGCTCATCAATGGCGGGTAGCCTGTTGCCGCTTCAACTGATCTACGCAGGCAAGACTGAACGTAGCCACCCTGACAACAATGACGCACGCCAAGCCAAGGAAGAACATGCCTTCCACTTGACACACATCCAAAACCATTGGGCAAACTCCTCCACCACATGAGAGTGGGTTACACATGTGGTGAATCCGTGGTACTCAAAGATGTGTCGTGAACAAGGGTTGGAGGTGGGGAAGCAAAAGCTAGTACTCCTACTTGATGCATGGCGCCCTCATACAATGCCTCAGTTCAAAGAATGGCTGGCATCTAGGTGTTTTTACATTCGTTTGTTGTTTGTACCTGCCGGCTGTACCTCCAAGGCGCAGCCAGCTGATATTGGACTGCAAAGGCCCTTTAAGGCCGACATTCATGCCTCGTACCTAGAGTGGCATGTACAGGCGATTTTAAACGACGTTGAGCATGGGGGGAGTGGTAAGATTAAGATGGATATGGGGAAGATGAGGAACTTGGGCGTGACATGGATTTTGAAGTCGTGGATGAAACTGAAAGCGAACAGGCCGCTGGTGGAGAAGGCTTGGACACGATGCGACTTTGATCACTGCATGGATCCCTCATTTTGTGAGGCTGCTGTCGAGGCAGCCCTTCAATCAGGCACTAACTTGTTTGCCCATGCATTAGAGCCTGAAGAGGAGGGAGTTCTAGTTGTGCGAGGTGAGTAGATTGCATGTTGTGCATTTCAACAAGTACTGTTGTATTCTCTTTCTTTCACACCTCTTATGGTGAAATTACAAACCTTGCTTTCTAGTGAACTGGCAGTGAAGTAGTTTTCCAAAACCGGTGATGGTGAAATGAAAGCTAAATCCAGAATTATGAACGTGCTTCAATCGAAGGACTAATCAATTGTATTTGTACTGGATAGTTGAAGTTGTACAACTAGTTTAGGTGAATATGGAAAACACTACGGTACCTCCCCTCATGCACGGCTACCATGCTCTTCTCTCAACTGGAGTCGTACCATTCGCCGGAAAATATTGTTTCATCCACATCGATAGGAGCGAGTTGTGGGGGGTTCTCGCCTTGCAGTGCATTGTGGTGCATCGAATCGTCTATTATGTTCCTTGTGTCCATGGCGGCCTCGTTGACGGTGCATGCGAAACGACCGTGGGTATCCCAGTTATACAGAGCAAGTTTTCATGAACAAGGTGCCCATGATGTCTCCCGATGGCGGGGACCACGCACCTGAGAGGTGGCGGAGCTCTCACAACCTCTTGGTTCCCATTGGACGACAGCGACGACGACTTCACAGATGATCCGTGCTTGACGCGACAGACACCCACCGCCAACAAGAACGATGCACCATCCCCTGTAATCGACGGGGCCCCACACCCTCAAGCTGAGGGTCCTCTCAGGATGTCCCGTGTAGGCGGGCGTGTGCTCTCGACCAAGGGCCTGCCCGTCGGTTCTGACGATGAGGCAAAGGCAGCCGACGCCAAGGCGAAGGCTGTTGCCGCCAGCATCTCGGACCCCACCCCACGTGCTACCCCAAAGAAGTAGAAGGCTGCGGTGGACTTCCCCGGTGGTTCAACATTCGAGAACATGGCCGCATGCAAAGCCACAGCGGAAGAGTATGCGGTTCACAACCATGGCGCTGAGGTGGTTGAAAAGCGAACGCACTCGCTTTGTGGCCCGGTGTAAGCAGTATGCGACGAAGAAGTGCCCGTGGATCGTTCGTGCCAGGTATAGCAAGAAGTCCGGAGCAGTATACATCACGTCGTTCATGGATGGCCATCTTTGTGATCCCAGCCTCGGCCGGGGTAACCCCGTGCACTCCATGAGGTGGGTTGCACGACAGATTGAGAGCACCATTGCGAATGACCCATGTGTGAAGTCCAAGGCGCTGCAAGCGGTCGTGACAGAAGTGGCCAAGACGAAGGTCCTCTACACCACCTTTTACTATGCGAAGAAAGTGTGCTTGGAAAAGATGTATGGCAAGAAGTCGGACTCGTGGAGCATGTTCCCAGGTTACATGGACGAGGTACGTTATCCCGCAATGGTTTAGTGTACACGATTTTCAACAACTCAAGTATGTCACACTTTAGGGACTGAACATGTGGATTATGCTGTCTGATGCAGGTGCTGAGGGTTGACCCACTGGCCATCGCCAAAGTCGAAAAAGACCGTGTCACGGGCGCCTATGACCGAGTGTTCATCGCACCCGGGGCCTGCAGGAGAGGTTTTGAGTACACCACACGGGTCCTCGTCATGGATGGCACACATCTAAAAATCGGCCACAAGCATATACTCCTCATGATGTAATTCTTCAGGGCAAATGACAACGCAATGCCCACTGCGTATGCCTTGGTGTCCGGGGAAGATGAGCATAACTGGAGCTGGTTCTAAGAGTTGGTGGCAGCAGCATACCCCACGGCCGCACAACATGGAAAAATGGTCATATCTGACCGCGAGAAGGGACTGGCCAACGCTGTCAAGGTCAAGCTGCCCGGGGTCACCCACACGTACTGCACGTTGCACCTTATGCGCAACATACAGTCCAAGAGCCAAGGCAGGTCGGACGCACTATTATGGAACCTGGCGCACGTGACAACGCAGGCGGAGTGGGACGCATGCTTGGCAGAGATGCGGTACACAGTGCCAAGGGCAGTTGATTACCTGCTGGGCGGGAATGGAGAGCCTGGCATCCCGAAGGAGCCCTGGAGCAGGCTGTTCTGCCCGGTTTCTCACGGAGGGCATACCACCAGCAACGCCATGGATTCTCTGAATGGCAAGCTGGTGGAGCTCATAAAAATGTATCCGTGTTTTTGTTCCGTGAACCTGCATGTCTTTGTGCAACGATTATGGCACATTTGGCGCAGGATGGCACACGACGCCGAGGGCAACATCGCGCCTGCGCTGTACCTCAAGGTGAAGCACAACTCCGACCGAAACAGAGAGTATTCATTTGACCTGGATGGCAATGAGACGAGACCATGGCACAGCGGCACAGCCACACGTCGTAACGACACTCCTCGCGACGTCAACCTCACCACCAAGGACTGTTCATGCGGGCGTTGGCGGGAGTATGGGATGCCGTGCCCGTACGCGTGCAGCCTCCTGCTAGAGAATGCGCTAAACCCCGTAGCGTACGTTGATTTTGGCTACCTGAACCTGAGGAACAAGCGGACCTACAGCGCCCCGTTCCCATTGCCAAAGGTGCGACAGGTGAAGCCGACAAAGCCTAAGTGGAAGCAGCCAGGCCCATGTCGCGGGCGCGGGCGGCCGGCTACCGTGCGCTTGGACAGGTATGCGAAGATGAAGAAATGGCGTATTTGTGCCCGCTGTGGAAAGTAGGGCCATGTACGGCGGGCATGCCCGAACATGGAGGCCCCAAGCCCCGAGCAGATGGCGGCCGCACGCGTCTCTGAGCTAGACGTTGAGCGTCGCCTGCGGGCCTCCTGCCGGATTTACGTGGACGCCATGGGATACTCAGGGGATGAGGCTAATGATGCACCCCCTGTCGAGGAGGAGGCAGAGTCTGAGGAGGAGGAGGAGGAGGAGGAGGAGGAGGCGCATGACAAGGGGGAGGACGAGGAGGGGGGGAGGGGGAGGAGGAAGAGGACGAGGGGGGGAGGGGGGACAGGAGGTCGTCGACCCTGTCTCAGTGTCCACTGACGAGGAAGAGGTCGAGCACCATGATGCCGAAGATCGCGAGGAGGCATGGATGGCCTTCCATGCTGAAGTGGACAACATCAACCGCTCCTTTGGCCTTTGGTGAGTCTGGGTGAGGTTGTTTTGATTGCCATTACTCTATTTGAACTCTGCCTTCATCTTCATTCATGATGTCTAACACTGTTTTCATTCCATTTGTTTGCTTTGCACAGATCACCAACGTCCACTCGTTGAAGAGGAGGTGCATGCCAGATCACATGTGGCCCGTGATTGCACTCCTGCAGTAGATTAGCTTCGAGCTCTGGTGTACTATGGTTAGTACTATTGATCAACTCTGCATGACTAAGAGTTGTAATGCCCAATGCCTGAGCTCGTGTAATCCTCCCTTCCCATGTCGAAATCAGCCCACATTCCTCTTCTGCTCAAATAATTCACAACCAGTAACCACACATTCGACGTTTTCCTTGTTGAACTATGCATCTGTTGTAGTCCACATTTGCAGTATGGTGCAAATTGTAGTGCACAATGGTATCCTGAAATTGTTTTGCACTGTATGTACCTCAAGCAGCTACCAAGTGCACATATAGATTGTACACACGTTCATTTTGTTCTCTTTGCAACAATCGTTTGGAGGAACCAGAAACATGAGTTCATTTGACGAACAAGACTTGACCGTCATGTTCCTCATGGGAGTTGGTGCGACATTCGTGTGTCAGAAACTGTATTCCTATTTGTGGCCGCCAACAAGAACAAGATATGTAGGCATGTGCCATTGTACAGTGACACACAACGACACAAGTCATCTGGATGCCCATACGACTTAAGCAGTGGCAGAGGAGAGTCATTGGGAAGATGTCTTTTAAGAGGGAGGAGACGAAAAAATGGACACTGTTGATGCCAATGAGCACATATTCTATGATGCAATGGGATGTCAAGGACGGGAGGGATGTTGATGCGACTTGTGCCACTGGCTCTGGCTGTGTAGTGTCTTGGATCCAAAGTGGTCAGATCCAGAGTGGGTTGGGTAGTACTTTCTGAACTGAATGGACAATGGCCATACTTGGGTCATGAACATTACTCCCATGCCCATAGTAGTCACATGAATAATACTTTTGTGCCCATAGCTGTCAATGAAATACTAATGATCTGCCCATAGTTGTCAATTACCTTTTACTTTTATGCCCGGAAATGTGACGAAAAAAAAGAACTCATACCCATATTTCTCATTGAAATAATAGTTCCATGCACATAGTTAGATACCCAATCATGTCAATGCAATGAAACTCGGATGCCCATACATGTGACTGAAGTATTACTCCCATACCCAGAAATTTCAATGCAATGAACCTCCGAAACCCATAGTTCTCACTGTCATAATACTCACATACCCACAATTGTTAATGAAATAAACGTCGGAAGTCCATACTTGTCATGAAGATGATACTGTTGTTGAAAAATTGCCCCTCCGCATGCCCAAGTGCGGCGCCGGGAGGCGCCGACGAGCCGCCAGAAAGTGAAAACTCCGGTCCGGCGGATCTGGCGACTCGAAAATTGCTCGGATCCTAAAATGGAGGATTGCCCCGTAAAGTTGACAAGTCGCTGAATCCGGTGGAAGTTGTTTCGCCGGAATCGGACAAGTATCGAGGGAGATATAGCCTTCCAAAGTTGGGGTGTGCGCAGCGACTCTGCGAGCCGGCTGCGACTCGAAATCCGGTGAATAATCGACCGGATTGAGTAACAAAAATACCATCTGGAGAAATTGCTCCGGAAGACCTGCCGAGGCGTCCGGTGGATGATCCACCTGATCAGGTGGATCATCCACCGGA
>SZWC01008247.1:49810-76194 GCA_023375785.1 Penium margaritaceum
GGATGATCCACCTGATCAGGTGGATCATCCACCGGATCCAGTAGTGCGGGTTGTTACTGGGGGACTTAGCCAAAATCATGGCTCGGCGTCCGAAACCCAGTAGTACGTTTTGTTACTCGGGGACTTAGTCAAAATTCTGACTGCAGGTCCGCGGACAGGTTTCGAACCTCGTCACACCCCATCACCAAACTCGACCCAAAAGTGGGTAGGGTGCGTGGAAACAGTGCAGGGGACCCCTACACCACGTGCAAGTGGATCTGCGCCTCGGGAAAGGCGCTTTGCACGTGAAGGAAGGCGCCACGGCGTGTGCGCGCCATGGAGGCGTTAGGCGTTTCTGTGGTGGGTGAGACCTGCGCTTCGGCAAGCATAACTTGGGCTACGCTTGGCCGAATCGCGCATGGTTTGGTGCGTTGGAAAGCTCATGACTAGCCCTATAAATGTTATGATCATGTCCATGTTCAAAATATAACGAAAAATGACTTTATCCTCTTCGCAAAAATGACTGTCTCCAAATCCTCTTCCACATAGCGTGAGGCGACCAGAAAGCTCACGCTTCATCTCCGAACTTGCCCAAACAAGCCGTGCAAATGCTAGACGGCCAGAGCCATGTTGGAACAGAATTTCCAACAACTGTCATACCCACAATTGTCAATGAAAGAAAACTCGAAAGCCCATACTTTTCAGTGACATTATACTCGCATACCCAGAATTGTAAACACAATAAACCTCGGAAGCCCATTCTTGTCACTGCGATAATACTCGCATACCCCGAAGTGTTTGAGCAACAAATCTCAGATGCCCATATTTGTCACTCAAATAATACTCGCATACCCTGGATTGTCAATGCAATAAAACTCTCATGCCCGTACTCTCATCAACGAATGCCCACTACGGACTCGGTGGCTTGGTCCATGTTCACGGCTCCCATGGCTCGGGACAGTTGGGCGGCCTACTAAACGGCATGGGCACTCCCAAGTTCCAAGCCATGTGCTCCGGAGTCACAGGAGCTCGGGCCCATGCTGGTTCTTCATATCCCAACTCTCAGTTGCGTGCTACATTGCGGTCCCACCGCTCCTTCAATGCGACCCATGCCCGATGTGACGCACGGGGGTCCGCTACGGGAGTACCCCATCCATGATGTGCCGGGTCATTTGGACGGACGTCGTCGTCCATGTCGATCCAACGTGTTAGTCAAAGTTTGACAATTGGAGTAAACGCAGCGCATTGTACTGACAGAGAAGCACCTAAAATACACACGTTAGTACCCGTTCATAGTACGAACCGGTACAAAAACCAGGTTCACTAGTTGAACCTGTTCGCGTGACCCGAAGTGGATGTCGGCACATGCCGCCGACATCTGTTGATGGTGCGCACGACATCGGAAAATTCCACTGTGGACAATATGTGATTGGCGATGGCCGCGTCCATTCGGCGTGCTTTCATTGGCGATATCAATGTCCTCTTCCG
Source organism: Penium margaritaceum (assembly GCA_023375785.1). Taxonomy (NCBI): domain Eukaryota; kingdom Viridiplantae; phylum Streptophyta; class Zygnematophyceae; order Desmidiales; family Peniaceae; genus Penium; species Penium margaritaceum. The sequence goes on from SZWC01008247.1 coordinate 51,278, forward strand.
TGCAAGGTCCAAACGTCGGCTATAGCGCGATGATATCGGTCCACAACCATGGCAAGGACAAAACAATGCAGAGGCTGCGAAGCCAGGCTGGCAACATGCGAGGTTCGTTTACGACATGCAAGACCATGAAGACTGAGTACTTCAAGCGAATAGTGGATACAGTAGACATGATTTTTGTTTTTGTTTCGCACAATGAAAACCATGGGCACCGTTGTCATGTCGTTTCCGACAATGGACACCGCATGCATGTCGGTTTCGACTTTGGACACCACCGTCACTTCGCTTTCGAGTATGGGCACGACGGATCTATCGACCGAAACCATGGACTCCAGAGTATTTATGCCCTAGTGGACGTTTTATGTATTTTGCTGTGAAAGTGGCCGTCCTATTCTTTTTCTGTGAAAAATGGGGAAGGTGTACATTAGTTGCGACAGTAGTGGGTATACGGCAAGTGTACCCTGTTTATTTACTTCGATGACAACTGTCCTGTCTCTTGCGAGCCCCTGGACTCCTCTCCCTCCTTTGGACCTCCTTCCTCGGCCTCCACTGTGCCCTTGGACCTCCATCCGCCTGTGACATCCCCTGTCTCTCCATCTTCTGACTCTCTTGAGCCCTCTGCTCGCTCACCCTCTACCTCGTCCTCTGCCTTTGAACCTGGGTCCACGTTTGCACCGTCTCCTACCCTCTCAGAGCCCTCTGTCAGAGCTGACTCTCTGTCGTCTTCAGTCTGAGTGCACCCGCGCCTTGCTGTCCCCTCTTCTGCAGCACGTGTCCCATCTGTCCCTCCAGTCTCACCAAGGTATGGCTAATCAAGGCCATTTCTTACACTAGTTTTTTAGTGTGTGTCTTGAGTGTACTCTCATCAAAGGGAGTTCTATGCACTCGTCCTCACACTCCTTTTATAGTGCATGACATGAATGCACTTTTGTTTTACATGACTGCCAATTTCTTTCTTAAAAGGGTTCAGTGTGTGAGGCAAGTATATGTGGGTAGTGCGCTTAGTCACCATACAAAGGTACACTAAGAGCGCACTGAGTGCGCTGATTCGTCTCATATGCCAGAGCATACCTTGCCTTTTTTCCTACGTGTCCAAAGGTTTCTCTTCTTCGGAGGGACGTCGGTGCATGGGGCTAGTGTATGTGGGAAGTGCACTCTGTCCCCATACAAATGTACACTACAAGCGCACTCAGTGTGTTAACTTGTCTCATGTGTCTTAACAGAATCAGAAATTTGTCTTATATGGCCAAAAATTTAACTCCTTATGAGGTACCTTAGTAAGTGGGGTTAGTGTATGTGGTGAGTGCGCTATGTCGCCATGTAAATGTACACTAAAAGTGCACTCAGTGCGCTAATACGTCTCATGTGTCTTAGTATAGACTGATTTTTGTCTTATGTGTCCAAAAGATTCCCTTTGTATCACTTTGTTCTACTTAAGAATTAGTGGAGATTTCAAGTTGAAACATATTTCCATATCTTACACTATAGTATGTGTTTCTATGTATGTTTAGGGCCATTCCAAGTTTCACAACCATGAATAAACAATAGAAATATTAACTAGTTCATATTTAAACTTTATGCAATGTAAAATGCGTTTCTATGGAATCTTTAGTATGTCACTGGTAGATGTATTATTTGGACGTATATAAGTGCGCATTGTTAGGGCATGTTACAAATGTATGAAACATCCAATACGTACGTCGTGCTCAATCTCTTGCTACCACTATCTGTTTCGTTCGCTTGCATCGCATCCTGAGCTTAACGGCTGGCTTTCTAATGACGACCGTTTATGATGTGTCTCGCACGAAGCATGTCGCGTTACTTGCCGCTTGGGTCCTTGCAATGTTGTCTAGAGAAGCTCCCAAGTGTACGGGGGGAGTGCATGTGACGAATGCATGGATCACAAGTGGAGAAGTGCACTTATCATGCAATGAGTGCACGGCCGCCTCTACAACCCATTGCAAAATCGGTTTAGCAAAGATATCACAAACAGTCCTGTTTGCTTATCAAATGGACTATACGATACATCACAAACCAAAATGACGAGTGTTGTAGCACATCGTAGTTTAAAACAAGTGAAACGCAAAACCGCTCATGATGCGGACGTGTTCAGTACACTTCGAAAGCAAGGCGAAATAATAACGAATATCTTTGTTGTATACAATAGAAGCCATTTTCTTCATTGTGGAGGAAACAGGAACGTTGCGAGTCTAGAAAGATTTGGTTTATAGTCTTCCGCACATTAAGATTTTAAAGAATTTTTGAAGAGAGATTTCTTCTACGAAGAAAAAACATGAACTATCGTAACGACAAACTCAGCCCTCCGAAAGGTGTTATCCGCCTATTCAGGATAAAAGATGCAGCTTTGGTAGAAGAAGCGAAAGATGCAGAATAGTCGTTTTGACGAACGCAACCATCGTAGATGCTGAGTTGAATCCCGGTTGACGAATCGGGATTTCCATATCTATCCGCTAGTTGCTCGAGTCACATGCGTGAACATCGAGATATATTGACTGTACTTGGATTGTCTTTTTGAACGAAAGCAGTAATGTTTCTCTCATTGTTATAAGGAATAATTATACGGTTCAAAGGTGGTTTGATCTGTTAATGAGTCGAATGTTGTTGCACGATTATTTATTCCAAGTAACGATGAAACGTTAATTCAGTCCGTTCGGACCCTGTTAGGTCAAAATACCGACTGCGCTTTGTCGTGGTCGTCCTTTGCTGCAAGTCAAGGAAGACGACCTGTAGATGAATGGGTTCGTATCTCTCGAACACTGATTCAACCAAGGTTTGCAAGGGAGATCCTCCATCGTCTCTCATTTACTGCCAGAAACGACAAGTTTGAAGTTTTCGTAATCACTCGAGAATATTGTGAAGCATTTTCTAATTCGAACCGGTAGTCTTGGTGTACTGTTGACATCGCAAACCAGAAAACATAAAGGATGTGCAGGGTTGTGCACTCGGTGTATGATAAGTACACTTCACGCAAATCAAGCGCATTGGCCCATATACACTATGCGTCGCATTTGAGGGGCCCTAAGGATGGAACGATAGCAGAATGACTACGGATAGCAGGTTGGAGGTCGTCGTGTCGTCGATAGGCATTGGACCGTGAACTGACGGTTGACATCCTTGGCGACCGTCAACTGTTGCATGTACTCCGAGAATACATCCATAAATCGGTCGGCTCGGCACACATGGAAAGGAATAATCCAAAATATGCATGGAGAAACGGTAGGACAGTAATAGGTCAACGAAACATACATGTCTTCTATTAATAAACATGATATACGCAGATCATAATCAAAATACAATTGGGTTGTTTTAAAGAAGTGGAATACTAATTTACAATTGGGTTCGGCCACGACATACCCAGTTTTTGGAACTATACAGTTGATAAGCCATTGTCGCACACAAAATAACGGATATGACAATGCCGCACAAAGAATAGCACATATGACAATGTTGCACAGAAAAAAACGCACATGACAATGTTGTACATAAAAAAACGCATATGCCAACATTACACAGAAAACACCTTAGGAACCCAAAAACCCTAAAAAAAGTCATGTTCCCACCACATACCATGTAGCATTGATGCATGACATGATTTTTGTCATTCACTATGTCTCAGACGGATGCACCGTTGCACTTTTTTCCATGTCAGGTCCAAAACACATGCTCTGATCTAGCATGAAGAAAGGGGTGGGTGATTGGTTGATTTTGTTGCGTAGGCTGGGCGGATGGTTGCATTTGTAACGCATGGTGGGTGGATGGTTGCGTTTCTTCCAAACCACAGGCGGATCGTTACCTTTCTTCCGAACGACTGGCGGAAGAGAGTCACACATTGCGTTTTATGGGTATCCAAGCTATTTCACCCTTTACAATTTTTCATGAGATGTTAGAGAGATAGAAAGGGGGGGGGGGGAGAGAGAGAGAGAGAGAGAGAGAGAGAGAGATAGAGATAGATAGAGAGAGAGAGAGGGGGGAGAGAGGGAGAGAGATTAAGTGAGGGAGAGAGAGGGTGAGAGAGAGAGTGTGTGTGAAAGAGAGAAAGGAAGAGGAAGAGGGAGAGATAGAAGTAGGTCAATAAAGAGGTATAGAGGAGCACAGGGAGAGGGAAGGGAAACAGGTTTGTTGGAGTGCACTATGCAAGCACACTCACATCCTAGTGTGTTCTCATAATGCAAGCGCACTAGTACAATGCACTAGAAAACCAGTGTGTGATTTAGCTACCATTGGGCATATATGGTCTCACCCTACACGCGTGGTGGTCGTCTCAGGGCGCTTCCATCTGAGTCACACCTTGTTGTCTATGGTGACCTTGGTGTCTGTGCTCTTGGTCTTGCAACATATGCAAGACCAAGAGCACCTGTCTGCGGCTACCTCCATGGTGCACCTCAGCACATCACTTGGGTACTCTCTCATTGAACAAGAGTTTCATTGAGCTCTCTCTTCATCTGTAGCTAGGTATGTTGCCTCGTGCTTTGCTACTTCTGGTCTTTCTCCTCTTCTGCCCGAACTGTTAACTGTGCAGGCAGCCCGCAGGACCTCTGATTCCCTCATGTGGGAGAATGCCATGAAAGCTGAGCTCGACTGACTGAGCACAGTGTGTACGAGCTCGTGGACCTCCCACTGGGCCGCAAGGCAATTATAGCCAAGTGGGTGTACCATCGTAAGATGAACCCCGATAACACCGTTGAATGGTACAAGGCTCGTCCCACTGTACAAGGGTTCTCTCAAATCCCTGGTGTTGACTTTGACCAGGCGTTTGCCCCAGTTGGTCGCTATACCATAGCGAGGGCTCTTTTCAACCTGGTTGCTCAGCACGACTGGGAGGTGGAGCAGATGGATGTCAACAATGCCTGCCTCCATGGCAAGATGGACGAGGATATCTATAGGGTGTAGCCGCCCAGCTTCTTTGATGGAACTAGCCGAGTGTGGTGTGTCTGCAAGGCTCTCTATGGCCTGAAGCAATCCCCACGCTGCTCGAACCAAGAAATCACAAGTACCCCAGAAAAAGGGAGGGTTTCGAAGAAGTACTGTGGATCCTGCCCTATTACTCAGTGCTCCCAGCAAGCCGCTCGTCGCCATGTCTATGTAGATGATCTTCTCATTGCCTCCCCTGATGCCGTGTATATTGCGGCTGCAAAGTCCTTACTCAAAACTGCATACAAGATGAAGGACCTTGGTCTGGCTCGTTTTTTCTTGGGCATGGAGTTGGAGTGTGATCCTGCACGTCGCACCATGCACGTTCACCAAGGTGCATATGTCTGCATCTTGGGGGAGCGCTTCGGACCGCTTCTCACATCCATTCCCATAGCGTCCACGCCTATGACACCATCTTGCTACTCTCTACTAAAGTCTATGGAGCTATCCAAGCTGGGGAAGATGGTCGATGTAACGGACTACCTCCGGGTCATTGGGGCACTGATGAACCTTGCCACCACCACGCGTGCGGATGTAGCGTTTTCTGTGAACTTCTTGTTTTAGTTCTCTCAGTGCCCCCGTGAGCGCCATCTTGAGGCTGCATTGCGGGTAGTGCGCTACGCCCTGTCCACCCCTCGTGTTGGGCTGTACTTTCGTGCACAACTCTCAATTGTAGTGGATGGTTTCACAGATAGTGACTGGGCACATGACTCTGACGCACGCAACCAAACTGGATACATATTCTTGATGGGTACAACTGCAGTCTCCTATTAAAGTGGAAAGCAAGGGTGTGTTACTCGCAACATTGCTGAGGCTGAGTATGTTGCTCTTGGCATACACACATGTAAGACTGTCTGGTTATATCGTCTGTTGCAATATTTGCGTGTTCCCATCCATTGCATCACTCTGCATTATGACAACCAAAGCACAAAGGCCATTACTGAGAATAGTGGCATGCATCACTCACGCACCAAGCTTATCAACGTGGAGCATCACTTTGTTTGCGAGTGCGTTGCTGTTGGCATTCTCCAAGTTGCTTGGGTGGATACACGATCTTAGAGAGCTGACTTTCTCACCAAGGTCCTCAGTCAAAATGTCTTCAAAGGTGCTCTTCACTCTGTTGGTCTCATCTGTCCGCATGACCCAGTTTGGTTTGCATGGTGCATCTCTGGTACTTCTATTCACCCCTTCTTGTTGTTCCCTTCATGTGTACGGGTTGCTTGCCTACGGGTCATGGGGGAATTTTGAATTTTGTGGCCACTCACAGCTCTATGCCCTCTTGTCTCCCACACTTTGCACACACATGTACAGATTAAATGACAACGGCCTTCCCTGGAGAGATGTCATGCGGGCCCACTTTGACTGGAGCCTCTGGCGTCATGAAGCTGCTCTTGGACCCAGGAGTGTCCTCTGGTGCACACATGGCCATTGCATGACTTTCTATGATTCTGTGATGGGGTAGATGCTAGGGTTCGTACATTCTCACTATAGTGTCCTGCATCATGCTTTCTTGCCTTTGAGTGTTTTGGAGGAGTTGCATATTTCCCGGGTGCTAATCCTTAGGGGGCCACCGTGCCGGTCTGGACCTTGCAGTGGTGAGTAGCCACCCTCGGTTTAATCTGAGTAGTCAGGCTCGACCCCCGGGTGGTGGCACTTGCTCACCTGAGCGTGATGCTTGGCGTGAGTGCGTGCTTAGCTCACTCGCTCCCCTTATTCTAACTGTCTTGGTGTATCGTGAATTCTGAGGCAAGTTTTCACCGCATCCATGGTGTGCCTCATGCTCTCTCATGCTCACCTGCCTCGTCACACACCATTCACCCAGGAAACTGCCTGGTAACTTTAGTGAGTGGTCGCTTTGAGAAACTCTCGAGAGGTCGAGGGGTTTTGACAATATCAAGGCACAGTTTTGTGCAATTCTAGTATCATCAAGAAGTCAACGGACAGTTTTGAAACATCAATACGGTTCGTGATACCTCTGTAGATGTTTCTAGGATGTGGTCTTATGTATTAGAACCTTCGGGAGCGGAACACGCGAGTTCAGGACAGGTGGCCAACCGGTGAGGAATCCCAAGGTCCTCGCGCGGTGTTCCACAAATGTATGGACATAAATTCCCGCTTGCGGACTTCAGGGACTCATGTAAATCTTAGACGTAACGCTTTCCCTATGTTTAGCCGCAACATCCCAGCCCGTTAGCCAACGGAGGCCGGCGACGCCTATAGTAGCATCAATCACATGATCGACGTTTCAGAAGATGTTGAAAGGCTCCCAACTGGTGTGCTCGGCATTGTTGGCGTGCCACTTTACGAGATACTCGGTCATTTGCCCACATGATCAATGCCTAAGGGTGTTTTCAATCACGTACCTCGTATCCCCTTTCACTTTGATTGGAGATGGAGCAATGTTTCTACAAGGGAAGTTTTGCTAGGATTCTAGTATTGCTTGAGCTTGTTGATGTGGAAAATGGGTGGATCATTATTTTGTCTATTAGCCGAGCAACAACCGAGGTTTGCATTCGCTCGATCTCAAACAAGCCCAACGTCCGGGATTTGACCTTCGAGAAGTCCTCTCCACGCAGTTTCATGTCTGTGGAGCTAAGTGTTGGCTTTTCACACATCGCTCACTTGTACTCTGTTGTGTCCACTCAGCTTGTGTACATCAGCGTGTAGATGACTGACGGCGAGACGCGTCACTGCTGGAGTGTTGTCTGGTGGAGCTGACGCACGCTGAGGCCTACACGTTGTTTGATGGAGGCTCCTCCCTCCAACTTGCTCAGCTCCATCGGCATACCTTTTTGGTAGTCGTGCCGCCTGCAGTCAATGTGGTTGTACATGCTGTCTGCACGTGTCCAATGCTGTGTCTGACTGCACTGTTGCGTTCGCAGCACCATATTGTGCCTAGGGTCTAAGTTTCATGATTTTCGGGCACTGTTGGTACCAGGGATTAGCGTAGACGCGATCCGGGTTTAGGCAGCCATAACTCCTCAGTGGTATTTTTCTAGCTGATTCTAACCACACGACTGCGTTTGTAACGTACGCCGCCCGGGTTTTGGGTTGTCGGCCGTCTAGTAGGGCTCACCAAGAATACCCTGACTGCTAGAAGATAGGTCTATTTTCTAATTGGCTTAGAAATTGAGTAACAAGCTCTACACAACGGGGGGGGAGCTAGAATTTGGAGGGGTCTCCCATTGTTTCTCATTCTCACTTCTTAGTATGTCATTTCCAGTTTTCCGCTGTTGTCTAGCGCTAACTCTCATGCACACAGTTCTGAGCAACGAACACCAGATCTCTCAGACTTAGGCTCTGATGCAGCAGACTGAGGGGGAAGCTTAAGCAACGAGTGTGGGTTCCCGCACGCTCCATCAACAACGCTTTTTCCACAACATGCTCTTATAGGAGATTTCCAGCTTGGGATTAGAGCCAGAGTACAGCAGAAGCAATATAACATAGACGAACAGGTCCAGTCAACGCCTGTGGTCCACAGAACTTTCCCGTGCAGGGGAAATGATGCCGGATTTTTTCTGGTAGCGTTGACCCGCCGGTTGGCGTTGTCAAAACACTCACGACGCTGGGGAAATGCTGCCGAATTGTTTTTGGCAACACTTATCCCACGACAGTGGAACCGTTAGTGGACGCACGGCCGGCACGCAAAAAAAACGCTGGAGCGGCGTCAACGCACGTGGCGACGACACCAGGAAAGTGACTGTGCTGTTGCTATCGTAGTTGTAATGGTAGCACGTAACAAGCAAACACAACGAGCATCTAGTAGCAGCACCAGTAGCAAGCAGCTGCTAATATAGTAAGCAGCAACAACAACGGCAGCAGTAGCAGTAGCAGCAACACGCGATAGCAGCAGCAAGCAGCAAGCAGCAAGCAGCGAGTAGCAGCAGAACACAGTTACAACAATAGTAGCGGGCAATGGAAGTTTTCAGCAACAATAGTAGCAACGTATAGTAGTAGCGAGCAGTAGTAGCAGCAATAGCGAGCAACAGTAGTAGGCACTAGTAGTAGCAGCAGCAGACAGTGGCAACAGCCAGTAGCAGCTAGCAACAACCGATAGCACAGTAGGAGTGTGTTGGAGCAACGAGCAGCAGTCAGCAACAGCCAACAACAGCAGAAGCTGCTTGCAGCTCACTGCTCGCAGCGAGCTTGTTGCTTACAGCTCGCATAGAGCAACGAGCAGCAAGCAGATAGCTCACTGCTCGCTGCTTAAAGCGGGCAGTGAGCAGGGACGAACAAAAAAAATACACACATACACACAAGAAATCCCGCATTCTTGCAGGTGGCCTTGCGACAGCAGCAGTAGCCACCACAGCTGCTACAACAGCTGCAATTGCTGCACCAACACCAACAACACATAGTAGGTTAGCAGCAAGAGCGGTATGAGCTACAACAGCGGCAACAGTAGTAACAATACTTGTTAGAGCAAAAGCAATAGAAGCAGTAGCAACGGCAGTAGCAACAAGAGTAGAAGTATTAGCTCTACAACTGATGTAGCAGTAGGCACAACGACACGACAGCCGTTGCTGACATGAGCCATAATCGGCTGACATCACTGGTGACGTCACTGCTGATGTTAGCAAGAACAAAAAAAATCGATCGCAGCAACTCTATAGATCATGCAACAACTACTGACTGCAACCATCCTAGGCTGATGTCACTGCTGATGTCATTATTGACATCAACAGCAAACACAAAAAAAGGAGGGGAAACAATGGACACCATGGTAGAGAATGGAGAGGAGTCCTCCTTTGTTGGTGGACCCCCCTTCTTGCAACAACTACACCAGTTGTAGTAGCAGCAGTAGGTGCCAACGTTGCAATAATAATAGCAACATCAGTAGTAGTAGTAGTAGTAGTAGTAGTAGTAGCATGAGCAGTTGTAGCAACCGCAGTAGCAGTAGTAGCATTCGGAGCAATAGCAACAGCAGCAGCCACAACAATAGTAAAAACAACAGTTGTATCAGCAGCAGCATCAGCAATAGTAGTATCAGCTGTAACAACATCCGTTGCCACAACAGTAGTAGCAGCAACAACCATAGCAGTAGCAACAGTAGCAGTAGCAGCTACAACAACATCTATTTCTGTGATAGCTGTAGCTACCGTAGCAATACCAACACCCCGTGGGCTGTGTCGTTGGTCATGCTAGCTTGACAGATTCGCTTTCCCCTTTGCGCCAAGAACTCAAAACGCTGACACAATAGCTAACAACATTGCACTCACCGACACATCTACTGCAGCAACAGTCGCAGCAACAACATTAGCAGCCGCCGCAGTAGCCATAGGAGCAGCATCAGCGTTAGGAAGATCCTTTTGTTCCACCCGGGTACGTGAGTCTTGAGGTATCATATGCCATGTGGTATCTGGCGTAGCAACAAACCGAGCGCCAACGGCAGACAGAGACGTCAGTCCTAGGCCCCACTCTGGATGTCGGCCACAGGTTGAAGGACTTCGAAATCCTACCGCCGCCGCTTCAGGCTGGCAAGCATTTCCGAAGTTGAATGCTTAGCTTCAGGATTTGGGCATAGAATGAATGCTTGTGGCCCTATTTCGTCATGCCCTTCGACTCCACCCAGGCCGACTAGGTATATGACGCCGGTCGCACCGTGAGTGCCATCGTCCCTGTTTCCCCTCTAGCTGCACGTTTTGCCTTCGAGCCCTTCCTCGGCGTATGCACCACTGGTGCACTCCCTGACCCCGGAGCAACGTGGCACATACTTATACGTCCTCATTGTCTGACCAAAGAGGCTGAGTCCAGCCACTTGATCAGGGAGATCAACTCCCTTCGCATGGGGGAGAGCGAGACGGTCACCTCCTATTGGAAGCGTGCAAAGGACATCCTGCGCCACCTCGGAAACACTACGCCACCCCCTCTCTTGACGCTCCTGACCATCAAGCGCAACGCCACCGACATCTTCTCTGACGCCTTCGTCCACTACTCCCAAGAGGTCCTTGCCCAGATGGCTGCCCAGGGTGCCCTCATGCCTTGGGCATACGAGCTCTTCCTCTGCATTGAGGGGCTTATCAGAAGTCACACATCCATGGCAAGGAGTCTCTTGCCTCTCCTGCCGTCACCTCAGTGACTGTCGCGGCCCCAGCAGCTGCAGAGTCTTCCAACGCCTCCTCGTCCAACAAGAATAAGCGTAGGGGCAAGAGGGGCAAGGGCTCACAACAGTAGTCTATCAGATCCGGTGGCGGTAGCCTCGTCTGATGCAACTGTGGCCAGTCAGGACACAGGTTGAACAAGTGTCCGCTTCCGACTGATGAGGCTTGCGTCATCGCCACCATGCATCGCCAGCGTGAGCGTCGCCTTTCCACCACTGCCGTGAGCGTCGCTGCTCCTGCTACATCCGTGTCGCTCGTGGCTGCTCCACCGCAAAATCTTTCACAGCCGATTGTGCCTGCTCCTCCGTCACGGGCACCTTCCTCCTCTTCCCTAGACTTTGATGCCGTCACACCGTAGTCGGTCTACTCCGTCGGACCCTCCACTTGCGAGCATTAGTTGGAAGAGTTCATTGCACTCCAGCTCGGCTTTCCTCGTCCTCCTCCCCAGGGAAGTGGGAGTTGTGTCGTCGCTGGTTCCACTATCCTACCCTGTATGACAGAGTCTGTGCTGCAGTGGTGCTTTGTACCTTCATCCACTCCATCCTCTAACGTGCCCTTTCCACCTGCTCCTCTTTGTGATGATGTCGCCTGGCTGGATGACTGGCAGTCCCAGTTTGCACCTCTGTCCACCGCATCCACCTCGCTCGTCCACTGCCATATGACTGTCAGCGACCTGGCCATATCGGTCCAGGATCCGTCACACACCTTGATCATTGGCTATGAGGCCAGGCACCACATGACGGCCTCGCACGAGGCCTTCAGTGTCCGCGGTTCCGTCTCCGATGTCTGCGAGGTTGGGATTGGTTCTGGTCGGTTTTTATCCATTCGTGGTGTCGGTGTTGTTCGTTTCTATGGTCCTGTTGGTGATGTCTTCGTGGCTGATGTCCTCTTCGTCCCTGGCCTTAAGCTCAGCCTCCTGTCTATCACCACCCCTGATTGTATGAGCATGGAGGTTTTACACTCGTGTGGTATTGGCACTGTGCCTTTGCGTCTGTCAGGTCATATCCTTTTGCATGCCACCTCCCTGGCAACTTGTGGCATATACCGCGCCTGTCCCCTTTTACCTCTTTCTCCTCCTCATTGGCCGACACTGGCCATGTGTTTCTTACTAGTACACTCTCATTGCAGCACACACGTCTCTTGCATCGCCGCCTCTGTCACATCCACTCTGTCGTTGTCGACAGCATTCTTCGCACGCAGCCAACCACGGGCCTTGATCTAGCCTCCTTGCCTCTGCTGTGTCCCACCTAGTGCATTGATTGTGCCCAAGGGGAGATGCACCATTCCACCTAACCCTTTTCTACCTCTCGTACAACCACCCCGCTTGACTTGGTTCACTCAGATGTCATGGGCCCTCTCCCAACATAGTCAATCGGAGAGCACGATCGTTATTTCCTAACACTTACGGACGACTACTCTCGTTGTCGCTGGGTCTTCTGCCTTTGGCAGAAGTGCGATGTCGCTCCCACTATTGAAGACTGGCTTGTTTGTGCTGAGCGCGAGTGTGGTCGCCCTCTCCACTGCTTCCGTTTTGATCACGAGGGTGAGTTTCTGGGGAAGACCACACTCTTCCTTGCCTCACGTGGCGTCCATCATGAGAGAGACGTGGGTGCCTCACACGCAATCCCAGAACGGTGTCCCTGAGCGGTGGAACCGCACCATAGTGGACGCCGTCTGCACCATGCGGGTCGAGTCCGGCCTCTCTTACGGCTTCTTCTTGGAGGCCGTGACCTACATGACATGGGTTTGGAACCGGATTCCCCAAGGACCCATTCCCCTTCAGTCCACACCATACGAGCACAGGTGTGGAGAGCGAGCCGACCTCCGTCCGACCCACGTCTTGGGTGTGTAGTCATCATGTGGTTGCATTCCCCATACCAGAGTAGCAAGCTTGAGCCTCGCGGCCATCCCTGCACCTTCCTTGGCGTCTTGCATCATTCAAAGGCATGGCGTTTCTGGGATCCCACTCGGCATTGCATCGTCGATTCTCGGGACACCCTCTTCTTTGAGGACCTATTTTCCCGTGACCTCGTTCGCTCCGGTGCGTCGATATTCCTCCTGTTGCATGGGGGAGTGGTGGGTCCGTCCTCCGTCCAGCCGCATCCGGGCATCCCATCGTCTGCGCCCGCGGGTCCTTCTGCGCCGGGTGCCCAGTCCGTGTCCGCCAGCCCCTCACGGCCGACTGCCCCGTTCGTGTCCGCCAGTCCCTCAGGGCCGTTTGCCTCGTATGCGTCCACCAGCCCTTGAGGGCCGGCTGCCCCATTTGTGTCCGCCAGCTCCTCAGGGCCAGCTGCGCCGTCTGTATCCGTCAACCCCTAAGGACCGGTTTCCCCGTCCGTGTTCGCCAGCCCCTCAGGGCTGGCTGTCCCGTCTGTGTCTGCCAGCCCCTCAGGGCCGGCTATCCCGTCCGTGTCCGCCAGTCCCTCAGGGCCGGCTGCCTCGTCCACTTCCGCCTGCCCCTCCGGGCTGGCCGCCCCATCCGTGTCCGCCAGTCCCTCCGGGCCAGATGCCCCATCCGTGTCCGCCAACCCATCCGGGCCGACTGTCCCATCCGTGTCCGCTTGCCCCTCCGGGCCGGGTGCCTCGTCCGCGTCTACCAGCACCTTTGGGCCGGCTGTCCTGTCCGTGTCCGCCAGCCCCTCAGGGCTGATTGCCCAGTTTGTGTCGGAACGCTACACACGTGATCCTGCGGGAGCCTTCGCCCTAGGCTGACAGTGAGAACTCAAGCCGCCTCCTCACGCCCTCTCGCACCACGACCCTCTATCACCCCACAAGGCACCTTGCCTCTTGTCAGACCAACTTTCACAGTCGTGAGTGGGGACCTCGACACCAAGGCACTTGGCTTGGCCACACTGTAAGTCATCACTGACCTACATCCAGGGTCAGCTTTGGGCTATGCCTCGCTCCATCAGGAGCACTAGTATGCCGTTGCGGCCACGCTCACGTGTATGCCACGAGGGGCACGGGACGCACACGTCCTTACTGTCCACCCCACGGAGCGACTAGAGGACCCAACCACCTTACGTGAGGCTCAGGCGTCTCCCAAGGCCGCTTACTGGGAGGCTACATGCGCTGACAAGCTTGTTGCCATTCGGCAACATGAATTCTATGAGCTCGTTGACCTCCCCCCGGGTCGTAAGGCCATGGGCGCCAAGTGGGTTCTCTGACAAAAGTGGAAGCCAGACGGGTCCTTGGACAAGTACAAGGCCTATCTTACATCTGAGGGGTTTTCTTAGGTCCCTGGGATGACCAGATCTTTGCCCCAGTTGGCCTGTTCTCCATGAGTCAAGCGTTGTTTAGCCTGGTTGCCCAGCACAAGTGGGAACTGCATCAGATGGATGTGAGCAACGCCTTTCTCCATGGCTCACTGGAGGGCCAGAGCTCTACATGGAGCAGCCTCTAGGCTTCGACGATAGCTCTGGCAAGATCTGGAAGTTGCAAAAGGCCCTTTATGGCCTGAACCAGTCACTGCGCTGCTGGAACCAGGAGAACAGTTGTACGCTTCTTAGCGATGGCCTCCTTCGCAGCTCTGCCAACCACGCGGTGTTCATCAATCCGCGAGGTCAGACCCTCATTGCTATCCTGGTCTATGTCGACGACTTGCTCATCGCATCGCCAGATGCTACTACCATCCAACGGGTCAAGGACCTGCTACATGCTACCTACCAGATGAAGGACCTCGGGCTAGAACGAGTATTTCTGGGCATGGAACATGAGCATGATCGCTCTATGGGCGTCTTGCATGTCCATCGGGCTGCCTACGTCCAGACCTTGTCCGGGCGGTTTGCCAAGGACCTACCCCTCATGCCGAGAGTATCCGTACCCATGTCGCTTGATGGTCAGACAATGCTCTAGAGCTCTGATTCATACGTGGTGGGGGAGCGAGTAGACGTGACCACGTATTTTCGCGTCATCGGGTCACTGATGTTCTAGCGACAATGACGCGTCCTCACATTGCGTTCGACGTCAACCTCCTTGCATAGTTCTCTTAGTAACCGCGTCACCTCCACTTCAAGGCCACAATCCGAGTGCTATGCTATGTCATCTCTACCCCACGGCAAGGCCTCGTGTTCCGTCGACAATTGTCCATTGTGGCGATGGGATACACTGACAATGACTGGGCCGGCAGTCCGGACGATAAGAGTTGTACTGGCTGGATGTTTCTTGTTGGTGACATGGCTGTACCCTGACGCAACGGCAAGCAAGGCTGCATTACACGTAGCATTACTGAGGTTGAGTATGTGGCCCTTAGTTTTGGCGTTTGTGAGAGCGTGTGGCTGCACCGCCTGTTGTTCGGTTTGTGTTAGTCAGTCCCGTCCATCACGCTGCACTGTGACAATGAAAGTGCCATGGCCATTGCTGATAATGATGGCGTGCATCACACTCGCACAAAGCACATCACTGTCCAGTATCACTATGTACATTCGTTGTTGCATGACGACAGCATCAGATTTGTGTGGGTTGAGACAACACCGTATTTGGCTGACTTCTTGACCAATGCAATGAAGCGTGGCTTGTTTAAGAAGGCTGTGTGTGCGATTGGTGTGCGTCCATGAGGTTCTCTCTCTCTCTCTCTCTCTCTCTCTCTCTCTCTCTCTCTCTCTCTCTCTCTCTCTCTCTCTCTCTTTCCCTGTCTGCTTAGTCTCTGTGCTCTCTGTCTGTCTATGTGCACTACGCCAGTGAGTCATGGGGGAGTGTTGGTTTTTCACACATCTCTCACCTGTACTCTGTTGTATTCTTTGGGCTTGTGTACATCAGCGTGCAGATGACTGACGGTGAGACGCGACATTGCTAGAGTATCGTGTGGTGGAGCGGACGCACGCTGAGGCCTACACCCAGTTTGTTGGAGCCTCCTTCCTCCAACGTGCTCAGCTCCATCGTCACACCTCCTCGGCAGTCATGCCGCCGGTCGTCACTGTGGCTGCACATGGTGTCTACATGCGTCCAGCGTCGTGTCTGACTGCACTGGTGCATTCGCAGCGCCATATGAAGCCTAGGGTCCAAGTTTCATGATTTCTGGGCTCTGTTGGTACCGGGGATTAGCGTAGACGTTGCCTGGGTTTATGTAACAATAACTCATCAGTGCTATTTTTCTAGCTGATTCTAACCACACGACTGCGTTTGCAGCGCGTGTATTATAGTATGATTCAGTTTTGAGGCAAAACGAACGACGCCCAAGTTTTGGGCTGTCGGCCGTCTGGCAGAGCTCACCAAGAAACCCTGCATGCCAGAAAGTAGGTACATTTTCTGATTGGCTTAGAAATTGAGTAACAAGCTCTATAGAGCTGGGTGAGAGCTAGAATTTGGATGGGTCTCCCATTGTTGCTCATTCTCACTTCTTAACAATTCATTTCCAGTTTTGAGCTATTGTCTGGTGCTAACTCTGGCGTGTGCAGTTTTGAGTTGCAAACACCAGAGCTCTCATACTTAGGCTCTAGTGCAGCAAAGTGAGGGGGCAACTTAAGCAACGAGCGTGGGTTCCCACACGCTGCATCAACAACGTTGCTGCCCCAACCTGCTGCTCTAGGAGATTTCCAGCTATAAGTAGGACGCAAATGCTTACGATGAATACGTCACCACTGCGATGTCGGTCCACAGCTCGCTTCATCACTACTCGGGTCTTTATAAGGGTCTGAGGCACTTCTTCCCAAATTTTGAAGTCCCATCAGTGGATGTCAACCGCTGTAATGTTACTGTGGCGTTGGAGTCTTGCCAATGTGGCGGAAAGTTTACCGTAAACCAACTCATATTCGTCCTTACCTGTTGTGGAAGGTGCAGAGTTGTATGCGAGTTCAACGTTCAACAATTTTGCTGTCCAATCAATGCTTTGAGCTTGCATAAAGTGCGAACGAGTTCTTCGAGCATCTGATTGGTCGGTTTGGTCTGCCGATATGCCTTAGGATGGAATAGATGGATTCAACTACCAGAACATTTTTCAAAGTTCACTCCCAAAACGCGTATTGAAGCAGTCATCTATGTCGCTGATGATTGTGCGTGGCACACTATGGAGTTGCATGAGTTGATTTAGAAAAAGAAGTGATGTCCCTTCTACAATGACGGTGGTTATTACTGGAATGAATTGCGATACATTGGAAAATCTTTCCACCACTACAAGAATGGTGCCATATCACTCTTGAGTGAGTCCTGCCACGGAGTCCAAGCTGATGTCAGCACGTGACTGTTGGAACAAGGGGTGGTTGGAGTTGTTTGGGTGGCCTTGTGCAACGAGACTTCTGTCGTTGACAGGTGTTGCATGATATGTGAAAGGCTCCCACGAAGGACTGCATTTCGTCCCACCAGTTGTACTTTGCCAATGTCTTGAGTGTCTTGTTCTCGCCACCACCACCACCACCACCACCACCACCTAGACCGGTATCGTGGCATTCATCAAACAGCATCCCTTACAATTTTTTGTTTGGTGGTACGACAACTCGGTGAGTGAATGGCCATCACCAGCTTTGGCCGTTGAACCAAAATTTGGTCTTGTCAAATCCGCTCAATTCCTAGTAACCTTTTGCGGATAGCCTCATAATGTATGAGTATTTTTCAACAAGTAACGTGTTGATCTTGTCCATTGTGTCTAGTCACAGACTTAGAGAATGCGCTAGATTTTTTTTTTCCTGGTCGGTACACGATGTCATAGTTGAACTTGGACTTAAGGAACTCCATCTACCTAATTTTTTGACAGCTCACATTTGACTGTGTCTTTAGATGTGGTTGGTGCAGACGATGCATCTTCCGTATTCTAGGTAACATCGCCACATTTTGATTGCTTGAACTGCTACGAGCATTTTTTCCGTGCAGGACGTAGTTGAGTTCTGGTCTGCATAGTTTTTGTGACATGTACGCGCTTGGTTCGTCTCCACCGTTGTTGTCTTGGAGGAGAACGGCTATGATTGCTTTATTGGACGTGTTGGTGGCCATGGCAGTCCATCGATTGGATCTGCCGATTGAAGGGCAGTCCTGAAAGAGTTTAACACTTGTTGTTCGTAGTCCCCCCGACTCCATTGGAAGTTTTACAAGTGAGGTCGGAGAGAGATGCTGACACCCAAGCATAATCCTCAACACAATGATGGTAGTAGTCAAAGAACCTCAAAAGCATGGATACATCCCGAACGTTGGTTGGCGTTAGCCAAGAAGCGATCACCTCCTCTTTCTTTGGGTCCATGGTGATCCGTTCGTTGCGGATGATGTGGCTAAAAAACTCAATCAAATTGACCAAACTGTACTTTGAGAGTTTCATTTTGTAGAATTCCCATATTTGTAAAATCTCGAGAAAGGTATCCATTATGCTCCTCTGGGGTGCGACTGCACACCGAGATTTCATCGAGATACACGACAACGTAGTCATTGAGGTACAACAAAAACACATATTTCATTGCACCCATAGATATTGTAGGGGTATTGGTGACTGCAAATGGCGTAACCGTGAACTAAAAATGTCTGTGTTTAGTGTGCAACACCGTCTTCTTGATGTCCTTATCAGATACGCAGATGGGATGATAGCAGTTATGTGGATCAATGTTTTTGAAAATTCTTATACTATGGCATAGCAGTTCTTCATGATGATGTCGTTCAACAATCGGTTCTCCATGCACATCCACATCTTGCCTGTTCTATTTCTCACAAAAGCGACACGTGCCACAAAGGGTGATGTGGATGATACGATGAACCTCTTACCAAGCATCTCGTCCAGCTGCTTCTTGCGATTGGTCAGCTGATGGTCGCTCATCCAATAGTTTTCCTTGACCGTTGGTTTGCTGCCCAAATGTAGGTCTATCTGGTGATTTCCACTGCATTGTGGAGGTAAATCTCTTGGTACTTCTTTGAGAAGAACTCCTCCAAACTCCTTGACAAAGGATGCAGACTCCTCTGGAATATCCGCAAACTTGTCAAGTGTTGAGGCCAATGTTGCATATGTTGCCGCTATCTCCTCCACTTCCCTGATTTTCACGTGGATGAGCCACGCTTGTTCTCCTCGTCATAGATACCTTTTGAGCCACGGTTGCGACTGTCTCTGCTACTTCTACTTATGTTGCTTCGCATAACCTTTGTCGTGTCATGGATCGCTTGATCAGAGAAAAATGTGGTTTTCTGTCATGAATTCTGATGTAGAGTGCTCTACTGCTGCAGTGGTATTCTAGATTCTGCTGATACAGGTAATCTCGCTCATAGATGATTTTGTGGTCTCCCATGGGATAACTCCTCTAGACCATTATGTTGTGTAGATCTTCGATTCGCAATCAGAGTGGTTTGTGGATTTGATAGATATGTTGTTTTCCATCGACAATTTTTCCTTCCAACATCTGTGGCTTGGTTTATAGACCGAATTCTTTGAACCATGTACTTGGTTGCAAAAATGTGAGAACCTGCTCCATGCAGTAATGCTGGTATCAATTTGCAACTTTTACAAACCGTTGGTTGTACACAACCAAGGGTTTGTAACCCATAGGAACATCACCAGTTGGTCCTCCTCATACTCCTTGTCAAACTTTGCGATCTCAAGAACCCTAGTCTGTAGTGATGTGAGCCGTTTAGATGGATGATCAGTCGGTGCAGGTTTTTTTAACCGAAGAGGATGTTTACCGATTACTCCCGTTCTTTGTTGTTTCCTGAATCCTCAGCTTTTCTGCCACTTCCCCCCTTTTCACGTGTTACTGTCATTTTTTTCTAGCAGGTGAGATGTGCCCGGGCTGGATCCACCATTGATTGGATTGATCGACATCATCAATATCCACTTGAGACAAGGTTTTCTTCAACTATGAATTCCCTCTGCCATGACATGGATTATGGCCTTGGGATCGTAGCCACTAGATTCCTGCATTCTTGCTTTGTAGTGAACACTTTTGATGCAATCAGCTGCTGTGATCATTTGTGGAAGGTCTTTTTGGATGCCAAACATGATGATTAATTGTGTGATGTTGCGTTTGAGGCCGTTGTAGTAGAAACAAAATTTTTCAGGGGTGAGGTCACTGTAGGTAATGATTTCACAGAAATGCCACTTGTACTCTGCAAAATTGGACTGTTCATGTAGGCATTGAAACTTGTACAGTGTGACAGATTTCTCATTCCTTTGTTTTAAAGTGTGTGAGTCTTGTGTGGGCAAAGTCCATCCAGCTCTCCAATGGAGTCTGCCAGTCGTGCCACATAAGATTGAGTAGAACGCCTACGGTCGACGATATGAGAGTGGTCACGTGAGATCATTGATTCAGTTACGCCGATCTCGTGCTACCGCTGCATGGACTTTAGATTGGACCAACAAAACGCCATGCCATGCAAAAGTGAGGCCGGGAGGTCAGTTTTCTTTTTTCCATTGTTGACACCATCAACGACCATATATACCTCCAAAATCATCAGCCACATCCCAACGATTGGTCCTTTAGAGTTGGCAGGATCAAATGGCTCAAGGAGTACTGGTCAAACTTGAGCTAGTCTGAGGGTTATAGAATTCTCTCGGTGAGCATTACATTCCCTCCGCCCGCATTCTGAAACGCCTCCATTGCCACGTTAAGTTGTTGGAGTTGATAGATGCTGAGGCTCTCGAGTAATGTTAGCTTCTGGTATTGATCTTCATTTATGTGAGTCAGCCTGTTGATGCTTCTCGTTGTACCAGGTGTCGTCCCGGCGGACAACGATGGTGGCAAAGGATTTGCTGAGCCCGAGGGGTCCGTCACCTAGTTGTCTGTCGGGATCACTGTACTGCGCCATTTGCACCGGGTTGTTCATCACTGGGTTGTTCACCTTTGTCGAACAGGAGGATTCCATCACCGAGTTATCCGTCACCAGGTTATTCACCTTTGTCATTGCGAGGTCTGCAAACAACAGTGGAAATGAGCTGAAGGCTAGTGCCTGGCTGTCTTCTTGTAGGTGATGTGTTGGTTTTCCCCCCAATGCTGTTGTGCTCTGATACCAATTTCTATGTTGAGCGGAACGTAGGTGGTTCACGGGGATGAGGTGCGGAGAACAACACAATTCAAAGATTTGGGATATTTGGATAAAGTGTATTTTGTGGTATGCGTATTCTAAAGTGTTGAAAACTTTGAGCACATGAATAGAATAGAGAGAAACAAAATGAGGCATATCTTAGATCTTGAGTGCTTGAGTTGAACGTGTGTAACATCCCGTCATGAGTGGTCGTTCCAAAAAACTTTGTCAAAAAGCCGGTGTTTTGAGAATATCAAGACACGGTTTTATAGAAGTCTCACAGTGTCCAGAAGTCAACTGAAAATTATCAGACCATCATACGGTTCATGATGCTTCTATCGATCATTTTGGAAAGTGGTCGAATGTGTCGGAACCTTTAGGAGTGGAACACGGGAGGTGAAGAGAACTGGCTAGTATGTCCTTGGCCAAACGACGAAAAAATCTTGAGATCGTCGCGCGGTGGGCCACAAATGTAAGGAGAGAAATGTCCACTCTGGTGATTTAGGAACTCCTGTACATTTGGGATGTAACATAAGCCTCTCCATCCTTTCACCCGCTAAGCTCCCCTCTCTCCACATTGAGGGAGGATGGACCTAGACCCTATTGCCTCACGCGGGATCCAAACATTGGCTCTGATACAAATGCAATGTTACTAATGGGATGTAGACTGATGACGAAAAACCCCGGGGGTAAGCAAAGGCCTCTAACATTTGCCTTAGTCTGGCTTCCTACCCAAGGTTAAGTTCAAGCCTCCTGCAGCTGCCACCCATGTTGCCTTCTCCAAGTCGAAGTCGATGTTAAGTCGGCACGTCGAAAGTCGAAAGTCGTTGTCTCCTGGTCTAAGTCGCCAAGTCGGTTTTGCAATCCAAGTCGTTTTCCTCATTTTTCCACAGCCAGAATCCTCATTGCATTCACAAACAGATATTACATGTCTAACACATGTCAAGTCGGTTTGCTCAGTTTCACCAAGTTGTCCCAAAACCATGACACTTCTGCCTATTGTGTGAACATCAACTTGCAATGCGCTGTGTAAACCTAGGTTGGCTGGCATTGATGCACATTATCAAAGTATGTCATGTTCCATTAAGTCTAAAACACTTTGCTTTTCTTTGCAACANGGAGAAGTTCAAACTCACGAAACATTTCAATCCTATGCTTTCTTCTTAGTCCTCTTTGGGCGGCCTGTGCTACCAACAACAGACTTTGATGCAACTGCAGCAGTTGTCACAGCAGAAGAGGGTGCACCAGAAGATGGAGCAGCTGCTGTAGAAGCAGCTGCTGCAGAAGCAGTTGCTGCAGCTGCGATGTTTCCAGCTGCAGCCTGCACTAGAGGCGTCTCCAACTGTGTGCGTTTCCGAACACCTGAGCGCATCACACGCTGCACCTCCTCCTGTGCAGATCCTGGTCCCGACTCCTCATCCTCATTGCCACCCTCACTGTCACCACCTCCGTCCTCCTCTTCCATCTCTTCCAAGTCATCATCGTCGTCGTCATCATCATCATCATCTTCTGATGCCTCGCCCCTGTCATCCCCAATGCCCCACTCCTGCACTCCTGCACCAGCAGCACCACCATCGGCCTCATCACCACCACCCGCCTCGGCAATGGCTGGATCCCAGCGTGATGCTCCCACCTCTATGACGTCATCGTCAGGTTCGATGTCTCCATCATCCTCGCTGCCGCTTTCACATGGATCCTCCTCCACCAACTTCTGAATGTCCGCAGTCAGCTGCTTTGCCTTGGTCTTTCCGTACAGCTTCGTCAGCCTCACGTTCAACCTAACCAGTAGCTCCAGAGTCTTCACGTGGAGACGGTTGCGCCGTGCTGTTTGCACCAGTTGGTGCTTGCTGAACACCCTCTCATTGTCTGAAGAGCTGCAGGGCTGTGCCAAGAGGCGCATAGCAAAGGAACGCAGCACGGGCAACCGTGTCATATGGCGGGCATGCCAGCGAAAGGCGGGCAAGTCCCCGGACACCACCTGCTGTGCTGCTGCTTTGGCCCTCTCAACATCCTTGGCCCTTGCCGGATCCAGGTCAACTGTGACTCGGGCATTCTCGAATCCCTTGAGCTCCGTTTGCAGCTGCTCCTGTTCTGCTTCTGGCACCAGAGCCGCCACCACTGTGTTCCACGCCTCCACAATCTTTTCATCTCCATCGAACTTGTGCCCGAAGTGTTGCGGGTGCACACGCCGTGCTGCTGCAAAGATGGGACAGTTCATCTGCGTCGTCCACCTGTGGCTCAGGCGCTCCAGGACGTACTTCACCCATGTTGGGTTGCACGCAGCACGGCGGCGCCCTCGCGCAACTCCGAGCTTGCGGACAGAATCTGTGCAATCAAGCAATGCCTCGTACACAATTCCAGCAGTGCCACCAGTGGAGTCAGCCTTCCTGAGAGCAATGACAATGGGAGTCATCAACTTGACCATTGCCTTCACCTGAACCCAGAACACTCCCAACCTTACCAACTTCCGCACCTCTTTCTTCTTCTGCTTTGCCCCTGGATCCCGGCCCTTCCCAATGTCCTTCCACTTGTCACTCTTCACCATCTTCTCCAACACCTCGCGTAAAAGCAACAGCCGCTTCAGCATGCGGTGAACAGAGGCAAAGCGCGTGGCAGCAGCGGGCAACAACACCTTTCCACCAGACTCTTCCTTCAGCCATGACCGCAAAAAATCCTTGTTGCGGAAAAATGTGACAATCTTCTCTGCTTTTGCCACCAGATTGCTTCCCCACTCTGTCTTTCCAACATCCTTGAGCACAAGATCCAGGCTGTGTGCAATGCAGTGCGTGAAAAACACATGCGGGTACTTTGCAGTCAGTGCCTCGTAAGACTTCTTGTTCACAGATGCATTGTCCGTAATGACCATGACCACTCTCTGCGGCCCAACCTCTTGCAATGCCTGGTCAATCACAGCAGCAACATGGTTTGCATCCCGGACCAAACCGCTTGCATCTCGGGGGAAAAGGTGGGCGGTACCCTCGGCGTTCGTTGCCATGGCCGAGTAGATCGGCCGTATCTGAATGTCACTCCACTCGTCAACACCGAGAGAAACACCAAAAATGTCCCACCCATCTCGAAGTGGAGCTTCCATGTCCGCCAGCTCCTGGTCCAGCTGCGGGAGGATTTCTTTGGTGACCCGGTCCTTTGCCGGCAGCCGGAAGGATGGGTTGGTGCGGCGTGCATCCTCCACCAGCTCCAACACCACCGCCTCTCGGCACCAAGAGATTGGCAGTGCATACTTTGCCATGACTTTCACAATGGTGCGTTGGCACTGTGCGTTGGCAGCATTAGCAATGTGCTCGGACATCAACGTCTGGCGGGTGGAGTTGAGAGATGCAGCCGAGGTTGGTGTGCCGCTCCGGATGGAGGCAATGATGGGTGCAAGTGCAGAGTTGGCCCTCCGCTGCTGCTGCTCCTGCTGCTGCTGCTGCTGCTGCTGCACGTCACTTGCATCGTCGGTGTCGCCAACGCCGGCAGCCTCTCTTGCAGCCTTGCGCTTGCGCTGGTTCACCAGCGCGCCCCAGTTGACGGGCTTGTCCTTGGTGCCCCATGATTCTCCTTCGCCATTGTATAGCGTCTCGTCAGCAGGGTGAAGTTGTCCGGGGTGGGTCCAGGTGGAAGTCCCAACAGCGCACGGGCAAGCGCCAGCGGAGTCTTGCAGCGTGCAACATTTCCAACGGCCGCACCATAGTGTCCGCCCATGCGGTCACATCCGCCGGAAAATGATTTTCCACAAGCCCCACACCAGAAGCCTGGGTAGCCGGACTGGGTAGGACATGGCCGGAAGAACTTGCTTAAGGCAACGGTAAGAAAGTCGCCAGTGAGAACGGCTGGCCTTGCAGGAGTGACAGCGGCCACAGTCGCCATCGTGGGCGATGGCGACTGTGGAACGAGTGACCAAGTGAAGAGAGAGGGGTTGCCTATCTCCATCCGGAGTCCACTGGCTAGTGAACCTGCCACGTT